>JAUJYP020000196.1:0-89597 GCA_030674075.2 Linum usitatissimum
AATGAACTTCATAAAACTTTATTTCGATTTAGTTGTGAATCTCAAAAGAAAAAATTTAGACATCAAATTAAATATTCGATACAAACCCATTCTTAATGAATATGTTAGCCTCCATATTGTAATTAAAATTTTTTAGTTACATAATTATAATAAAAATTACTACACTTTACCATCGAGTCTAATTAAGTTTATTTATTTTTAACAAAAACATACATTATTAAACTAAAAATAAAATATCAATAAGCAATTGAGTTTTATCATATCACAATTTAATTTTAGGTTATATACTTTTTTAAAGATATGAATACTTATATGAAATATAGTTTTACTCACGCGTATAACTATACATACATGAACTATAGATTTTAGGATTTTTAACTAATTTTTAATTCTATATACCACTAGTATTATCCGGTTTCATTATTAATTGAGTCGTACGTTATTTTGCTATTAATTGCCATATATATTTATTCATTATTATTACGGCCGATTGAAACGGTATAAAACCACGGTTGAACCATCAAATTTCATACCAATAAACTTTGCGATATTGTGGTCGGTACGGTTATTAAAACATTCCCTTTAAGAAGTATGTACTCCATTTCAAAAGTAGGGAATCCCAAATTATTCACTTTTTATAAATATAGCCAACTTCGGTGAGACATTACTTAGTAAAAGGGCTTGCGATTGTATGCATGACTATCTCATTCGCCATGTGTGGGGACATTAAAAATTATTGTGCGTCCATACTTCTTAGATCAACCTTAACATTATGTACTTTACCACCAAAATAAATGAACTTCATAAAACTTTATTTCGATTTAGTTGACGAATCTAAAAGAACAAATCTAGACATCAAATTAGATATTCAATACAAACCCATTCTTAATGAATATGTTAGCCTCCATATTGTGATTAAAATTGTTTAGTTACATAATTATAATAAAAATTACTACACTACCATCGGTCTAATTACACAAATAAGTTTATTTATTTTTAACAAAAACATACATTTTTAACTTAGAAAATAAAATATCAATAAACGATTGAATTGTATCATATCATATTTAATTTCGAGGCTATATACTTTTTTGAAGATATGAATACTTATATGAAATATAGTTTTACTTACGCATATAATTATAAATACATGAACTCTAGATTTTAGGATTTTTAACTACTTTTTAATTCTATATACCACCGAGTATTATCCGGTTTCATTATTAATTGCGTCGTACGTTATTTTGCTATTAATTTTCATATATATTTACTCATTATTATTACGGCTAGTTGAAATGGTACAAAACCACGGTTGAACAATCAAATTTCATACCACTAATCTTTCGATATTGTGGTCGGTACGGTTATTAAAACATTCCCTTTAAGAGGTATGTACTCCATTTCAAAATTGGAGAATCCTAAATTATTCACTTTTCATAAATATAGCCAACTACGGCGATACGTTAGTAAAAGGGCATGCGAGTTCTGTATGCATGACTATCTCATTCGCTATGTGTGGGGACATTAATAATTACTGTGCGTCCATACTTCATAGGTCAACCTTAACATTATGTACTTTACCACCAAAATAAATGAACTTCATAAAACTTTATTTCGATTTATTTGACGAATCTAAAAGATCAAATCTAGACATCAAATTAAATATTCAATGCAAACCCATTCTTAATGAATATGTTAACCTTGATATTGTGATTAAAATTTTTAGTTACATAATTACAATAAAAATTACTACACTACCATCAGTCTAATTACACAAATAAGTTTATTTATTTTTAACAAAAACATACATTTTTAACTTAAAAAATAAAATATCAATAAGCAATTGAATTGTATCATATCATATTTAATTTCAGGCTATATACTTTTTTTTGAAGATATGAATACTTATATGAAATATAGTTTTACTTACGCATATAATTATAAATACATGAACTCTAGATTTTAGGATTTTTAACTACTTTTTAATTCTATATACCACCGGTATTATGTCCGGTTTCAATATTAATTGCGTCGTACGTTATTTTGCTATTAATTTTCATATATATTTATTCATTATTATTACGGCTAGTTGAAATGGTACAAAACCACAGTTGAACCATCAAATTTCATACCACTAATCTTTCCGATATTGTGGTCGGTACGGTTATTAAAACATTCCCTTTAAGAGGTATGTACTCCATTTCAAAATTGGAGAATCCTAAATTATTCACTTTTCATAAATATAGCCAACTACGCCGATACGTTAGTAAAAGGGCATGCGAGTGTATGCATGACTATCTCATTCGCTATGTGTGGGGACATTAATAATTCTTGTGCGTCCATACTTCCTATAGGTCAACCTTAACATTATGTACTTTACCACCAAAATAAATGAACTTCATAAAACTTTATTTTGATTTATTTGACGAATCTAAAAGATCAAATCTAGACATCAAATTAAATATTCAATGCAAACCCATTCTTAATGAATATGTTAGCCTTGATATTGTGATTAAAATTTTTTAGTTACATAATTATAATAAAAATTACTACACTAACATCGGTCTAATTACACAAATAAGTTTATTTATTTTTAACAAAAACATACATTATTAAACTAAAAAATAAAATATCAATAAGCAATTGAGTTTTATCATATCACAATTTAATTTTAGGATATATACTTTTTTTAAAGATATGAATACTTATATGAAATATAGTTTTACTTACGCATATAATTATACATACATGAACTCTAGATTTTAGGATTTTTAACAAATTTTTAATTAATTTGTATACCACTAGTATTATCCGGTTTCATTATTAATTGAGTCGTACGTTATTTGCTATTAATTTCCATATATATTTATTCATTATTATTACGGCCAATTGAAACGGTATAAAACCACAGTTGAACCATTAAATTTCATACCAATAAACTTTGTGATATTGTGGTCGGTACGGTTATTAAAACATTGCCTTTAAGAGGTATGTAGTCCATTTCAAAAGTGGAAAATCCAAATTACTCAGTTTTCATAAATATAGCCAACTACGCTAAGACGTTTACCGTAAAAGGAATTGCAGATGTATGCATGACTATATCATTCGATATGTGTGGGGAAATTAATAATTACTGTGCGTCCATACTTCTTATAGGTCAACCTTAACATTATGTACTTTACCACCAAAATAAATGAACTTCATAAACTTTATTTCGATTTAGTTGACGAATCTAAAAGAACAAATCTAGACATCAAATTAAATATACAATGCATACCTATTCTAAATGAATATGTTAGCCTCCATATTGTGATTAAAATTTTTTAGTTACATAATTATAAAAAAATTAGTACACTAATATCAGTCTAATTACACAAATAAATTTATTTATTTTTAACAAAAACATACATTTTTAAACTAAAAAAATAAAATATCAATTAGCAATTGAATTGTATCATATCACAATTTAATTTTAGGCTATATACTTTTTTGAAGATATGAATACTTATATGTAATATAGTTTTACTTACGCATATAATTATAGATACATGAACTCTAGATTTTAGGATTTTTAACTACTTTTTAATTCTATATACCACCGGTATTATCCGGTTTCATTATTAATTGCATCGTACGTTATTTTGCTTTTAATTGTCATATATATTTATTCATTATTATTACGGCTAGTTGAAATGGTACAAAACCATAGTTGAACCATCAAATTTCATACCACTAAACTTTCCGATATTGTGGTCGGTACGGTTATTATAACATTCCCTTTAAGAGGTATGTAATCCATTTCAAAAGTAGAGAATCCTAAATTATTCACTTTTTATAAATATAGCCAACTACGCTGAGACATTAACCGTAAAAGGGCTTGCAGTTGTATGCATGACTATCTCATTCGCTATGTGTGGGGACATTAAAAATTAATGTGCGTCCATACTTCTTATAGATCAACCTTAACATTATGTACTTTACCACCAAAATAAATGAACGTCATAAAACTTTATTTCGATTTAGTTGACGAATCTAAAAGAAAAAATTTAGACATCAAATTAAATATTCAATGCAAACCCATTCTTAATGAATATGTTAGCCTCCATATTGTAATTAAAATGTTTTAGTTACATAATTATAATAAAAATTACTACACTACCATCAGTCTAATTAAGTTTATTTATTTTTAACAAAAACATACATTTTTAAACTAAAAAATAAAATATCAATAAGCAATTGAATTGTATCATATCATAATTTAATTTTAGGCTATATACTTTTTGAAGATATGAATACTTATATGAAATATAGTTTTACTTACGCATATAATTATACATACATGAACTCTAGATTTTAGGATTTTTATCTACTTTTTAATTCTATATACCACCGATATTATCCGGTTTCATTATTAATTGAGCCGTACGTTATATTGCTATTAATTGCCATATATATTTATTCATTATTATTACGGCCAGTTGAAACGGTACAAAACCACAGTAGAACCATCAAATTTCATACCACTAAACATTCTGATATTGTGGTCGGTACGGTTATTAAAACATTCCCTTTAAGAGGTATGTAGTCCATTTCAAAAGTGGAAAATCCAAATTACTCGGTTTTCATAAATATAGCCAACTACGTTGAGACGTTAACAGTAAAAGGGCTTGCGGATGTATGCATGTTTGTATCATTCGCTATGTGTTGCGACATTAATAATTACCGTGCGTCCATACTTCCTATAGGTCAACCTTAACATTATGTACTTTACCACAAAAATAAATGAACTTCATAAACTTTATTTCGATTTAGTTGACGAATCTAAAAGAACAAATCTAGACATCAAATTAAATATTCAATGCAAACCCATGCTTAATGAATATGTTAGCCTTGATATTGTGATTAAAATTTTTTAGTTACATAATTATAATAAAAATTACTAACCTAACATTAGTCTAATTACACAAATAAGTTTATTTATTTTTAACAAAAACATACACTATTAAACTAAAAAATAAAATATCAATAAGCAATTGAGTTTTATCATATCACAATTTAATTTTAGGTTATATACTTTTTAAAGATATGAATACTTATATGAAATATAGTTTTACTTACGCATATAATTATACATACATGTACTTCTAGATTTTAGGATTTTTAACAAATTTTTAATTCTCGTTACCACTAGTATTATCCGGTTTCATTATTAATTGAGTCGTACGTTATTTGCTATTAATTTCCACATATATTTATTCATTATTATTACGGCCGATTGAAACGGTATAAAACCACAGTTGAACCATCAAATTTCATACCAATAAACTTTGTGATATTGTGGTCGGTACGGTGATTAAAACATTGCCTTTAAGAGGTATGTAGTCCATTTCAAAAGTGGAAAATCCAAATTACTCAGTTTTCATAAATATAGCCAACTACGCTGAGACGTTTACCGTAAAAGGGCTTGCAGATGTATGCATGACTATATCATTCGATATGTGTGGGGAAATTAACAATTACTGTGCGTCCATACTTCTTAGAGGTCAACCTTAACATTATGTACTTTACCACCAAAATAAATGAACTTCATAAACTTTATTTCGATTTAGTTGACGAATCTAAAAGAACAAATCTAGACATCAAATTAAATATACAATGCATACCCATTCTAAATGAATATGTTAGCCTCCATATTGTGATTAAATTGTTTTAGTTACATAATTATAAAAAAATTACTACACTAATATCAGTCTAATTACACAAATATATTTATTTATTTTTAACAAAAACATACATTTTTAAACTAAAAAAATAAAATATCAATTAGCAATTGAATTGTATCATATCACAATTTAATTTTAGGCTATATACTTTTTTGAAGATATGAATACTTATATGAAATATAGTTTTACTTACGCATATAATTATAGATACATGAACTCTAGATTTTAGGATTTTTAACTAATTTTTAATTCTATATACCACTAGTATTATCCGGTTTCATTATTAATTGAGTCGTACGTTATTTTGCTATTAATTGCCATATATATTTATTCATTATTATTACGGCCGGTTGAAACGGTATAAAACCACGGTTGAACCATCAAATTTCATACCAATAAACTTTGCGATATTGTGGTCGGTACGGTTATTAAAACATTCCCTTTAAGAAGTATGTACTCCATTTCAAAAGTAGGGAATCCCAAATTATTCACTTTTTATAAATATAGCCAACTACGCCGAGACATTAACCGTAAAAGGGCTTGCGGTTGTATGCATGACTATCTCATTCGCTATGTGTGGGGACATTAAAAATTACCGTGCGTCCATACTTCTTACGGATCAACCTTAACATTATGTACTTTACCACCAAAATAAATGAACTTCATAAAACTTTATTTCGATTTAGTTGATGAATCTAAAAGAATAAATCTAGACATCAAATTAAATATTCAATGCAAACCCATTCTTAATGAATATGTTAGCCTCCATATTGTGATTAAAATTTTTTAGTTACATAATTATAATAAAAATAACTACACTACCATCAGTCTAATTACACAAATAAGTTTATTTATTTTTAACAAAAACATACATTTTTAAACTAAAAAAATAAAATATCAATTAGCAATTGAATTGTATCATATCACAATTTAATTTTAGGCTATATACTTTTTTGAAGATATGAATACTTATATGAAATATAGTTTTACTTACGCATATAATTATAGATACATGAACTCTAGATTTTAGGATTTTTAACTAATTTTTAATTCTATATACCACTAGTATTATCCGGTTTCATTATTAATTGAGCCGTACGTTATTTTGCTATTAATTGCCGTATATATTTATTCATTATTATTACGGCTAGTTGAAATGGTACAAAACCACAGTTGAACCATCAAATTTCATACCACTAAACTTTCTGATATTGTGGTCGGTATGGTTATTAAAACATTCCCTTTAAGAGGTATGTACTCCATTTCAAAAGTAGAGAATCCCAAATTACTCACTTTTCATAAATATAGCCAACTACGCTGATACGTTAACCGTAAAAGGGCTTGCAGTTGTATGCATGACTATCTCATTCGCTATGTGTGGGGACATTAATAATTACTGTGCGTCCATACTTCTTATAAGTCAACCTTAACATTATGTACTTTACCACCAAAATAAATGAACTTCATAAACTTTATTTTGATTTAGTTGACGAATCCAAAAGAACAAATCTAGACATCAAATTAAATATTCAATGCAAACCCATTCTAAATGAATATGTTAGCCTCCATATTGTGATTAAATTTTTTTAGTTACATAATTATAAAAAAATTAGTACACTAATATCAGTCTAATTACACAAATATATTTATTTATTTATAACAAAAACATACATTTTTAAACTAAAAAAATAAAATATCAATTAGCAATTGAATTGTATCATATCACAATTTAATTTTAGGCTATATACTTTTTTGAAGATATGAATACTTATATGAAATATAGTTTTACTTACGCATATAATTATAGATACATGAACTCTAGATTTTAGGATTTTTAACTAATTTTTAATTCTATATACCACTAGTATTATCCGGTTTCATTATTAATTGAGTCGTACGTTATTTTGCTATTAATTGCCATATATATTTATTCATTATTATTACGGCCAGTTGAAACGGTATAAAACCACAGTTGAACCATCAAATTTCATACCAATAAACTTTGCGATATTGTGGTCGGTACGGTTATTAAAACATTCCCTTTAAGAAGTATGTACTCCATTTCAAAAGTAGGGAATCCCAAATTATTCACTTTTTATAAATATAGCCAACTACGGCGAGACATTAACCGTAAAAAGGGCTTGCGGTTGTATGCATGACTATCTCATTCGCTATGTGTGGGGACATTAAAAATTATTGTGCGTCCATACTTCTTACAGATCAACCTTAACATTATGTACTTTACCACCAAAATAAATGAACTTCATAAAACTTTATTTCGATTTAGTTGACGAATCTAAAAGAACAAATCTAGACATCAAATTAAATATTCAATGCAAACCCATTCTAAATGAATATGTTAGGCTCCATATTGTGATTAAATTTTTTTAGTTACATAATTATAAAAAAATTAGTACACTAATATCAGTCAAATTATACAAATATATTTATTTATTTTTAACAAAAACATACATTTTTAAACTAAAAAAATAAAATATCAATTAGCAATTGAATTGTATCATATCACAATTTAATTTTAGGCTATATACTTTTTTGAAGATATGAATACTTATATGAAATATAGTTTTACTTACGCATATAATTATAGATACATGAACTCTAGATTTTAGGATTTTTAACTAATTTTTAATTCTATATACCACTAGTATTATCCGGTTTCATTATTAATTGAGTCGTACGTTATTTTGCTATTAATTGCCATATATATTTATTCATTATTATTACGGCTCGGTTGAAACGGTATAAAACCACAGTTGAACCATCAAATTTCATACCAATAAACTTTGCGATATTGTGGTCGGTACGATTATTAAAACATTCCCTTTAAGAAGTATGTACTCCATTTCAAATGTAGGGAATCCCAAATTATTCACTTTTTATAAATATAGCCAACTACGCTGAGACATTAACCGTAAAAGGGCTTGCAGTTGTATGCATGACTATCTCATTCGCTATGTGTGGGGACATTAAAAATTACTGTGCGTCCATACTTCTTACAGATCAACCTTAACATTATGTACTTTACCACCAAAATAAATGAACTTCATAAAACTTTATTTCGATTTAGTTGATGAAACTAAAAGAACAAATCTAGACATCAAATTAAATATTCAATGCAAACCCATTCTTAATGAATATGTTAGCCTCCATATTGTGATTAAAATTTTTTAGTTACATAATTATAATAAAAATAACTACACTACCATCAGTCTAATGACACAAATAAGTTTATTTATTTTTAACAAAAACATACATTTTTAAACTAAAAAATAAAATATCAATAAGCAATTGAATTGTATCATATCATAATTTAATTTCAGGCTATATACTTTTTTGAAGATATGAATACTTATATGAAATATAGTTTTACTTACGCATATAATTATAGATACATGAACTCTAGATTTTAGGATTTTTAACTACTTTTTAATTCTATATACCACCAGTATTATCCGGTTTAATTATTAATTACGTCGTACGTTATTTTGCTATTAATTGTCGTATATATTTATTCATTATTATTACGGCTAGTTGAAATGGTACAAAACCACAGTTGAACCATCAAATTTCATACCACTAAACTTTCTGATATTGTGGTCGGTATGGTTATTAAAACATTCCCTTTAAGAGGTATGTACTCCATTTCAAAAGTAGAGAATCCCAAATTACTCACTTTTCATAAATATAGCCAACTACGCTGATACGTTAACCGTAAAAGGGCTTGCAGTTGTATGCATGACTATCTCATTCGCTATGTGTGGGGACATTAATAATTACTGTGCGTCCATACTTCTTATAAGTCAACCTTAACATTATGTACTTTACCACCAAAATAAATGAACTTCATAAACTTTATTTTGATTTAGTTGACGAATCCAAAAGAACAAATCTAGACATCAAATTAAATATTCAATGCAAACCCATTCTAAATGAATATGTTAGCCTCCATATTGTGATTAAATTGTTTTAGTTACATAATTATAAAAAAATTAGTACACTAATATCAGTCTAATTACACAAATATATTTATTTATTTTTAACAAAAACATACATTTTTAAACTAAAAAAATAAAATATCAATTAGCAATTGAATTGTATCATATCACAATTTAATTTTAGGCTATATACTTTTTTGAAGATATGAATACTTATATGAAATATAGTTTTACTTACGCATATAATTATAGATACATGAACTCTAGATTTTAGGATTTTTAACTAATTTTTAATTCTATATACCACTAGTATTATCCGGTTTCATTATTAATTGAGTCGTACGTTATTTTGCTATTAATTGCCATATATATTTATTCATTATTATTACGGCCGATTGAAACGGTATAAAACCACGGTTGAACCATCAAATTTCATACCAATAAACTTTGCGATATTGTGGTCGGTACGGTTATTAAAACATTCCCTTTAAGAAGTATGTACTCCATTTCAAAAGTAGGGAATCCCAAATTATTCACTTTTTATAAATATAGCCAACTACGCTGGGACATTAACCGTAAAAGGGCTTGCAGTTGTATGCATGACTATCTCATTCGCTATGTGTGGGGACATTAAAAATTATTGTGCGTCCATACTTTTTACAGATCAACCTTAACATTATGTACTTTACCACCAAAATAAATGAACTTCATAAAACTTTATTTCGATTTAGTTGACGAATCTAAAAGAACAAATCTAGACATCAAATTAAATATTCAATGCAAACCCATTCTAAATGAATATGTTAGCCTCCATATTGTGATTAAATTTTTTTAGTTACATAATTATAAAAAAATTAGTACACTAATATCAGTCTAATTACACAAATATATTTATTTATTTTTAACAAAAACATACATTTTTAAACTAAAAAAATAAAATATCAATTAGCAATTGAATTGTATCATATCACAATTTAATTTTAGGCTATATACTTTTTTGAAGATATGAATACTTATATGAAATATAGTTTTACTTACGCATATAATTATAGATACATGAACTCTAGATTTTAGGATTTTTAACTAATTTTTAATTCTATATACCACTAGTATTATCCGGTTTCATTATTAATTGAGTCGTACGTTATTTTGCTATTAATTGCCATATATATTTATTCATTATTATTACGGCCAGTTGAAACGGTATAAAACCACAGTTGAACCATCAAATTTCATACCAATAAACTTTGCGATATTGTGGTCGGTACGGTTATTAAAACATTCCCTTTAAGAAGTATGTACTCCATTTCAAAAGTAGGGAATCCCAAATTATTCACTTTTTATAAATATAGCCAACTACGCTGAGACATTAACCGTAAAAGGGCTTGCGATTGTATGCATGACTATCTCATTCGCTATGTGTGGGGACATTAAAAATTACTGTGCATCCATACTTCTTACAGATCAACCTTAACATTATGTACTTTACCACCAAAATAAATGAACTTCATAAAACTTTATTTCGATTTAGTTGATGAATCTAAAAGAACAAATCTAGACATCAAATTAAATATTCAATGCAAACCCATTCTTAATGAATATGTTAGCCTCCATATTGTGATTAAAATTTTTTAGTTACATAATTATAATAAAAATAACTACACTACCATCAGTCTAATTACACAAATAAGTTTATTTATTTTTAACAAAAACATACATTTTTAAACTAAAAAATAAAATATCAATAAGCAATTGAATTGTATCATATCATAATTTAATTTCCGGGCTATATACTTTTTGAAGATATGAATACTTATATGAAATATAGTTTTACTTACGCATATAATTATAGATACATGAACTCTAGATTTTAGGATTTTTAACTACTTTTTAATTCTATATACCACCAGTATTATCCGGTTTAATTATTAATTACGTCGTACGTTATTTTGCTATTAATTGTCGTATATATTTATTCATTATTATTACGGCTAGTTGAAATGGTACAAAACCACAGTTGAACCATCAAATTTCATACCACTAAACTTTCTGATATTGTGGTCGGTATGGTTATTAAAACATTCCCTTTAAGAGGTATGTAGTCCATTTCAAAAGTAGAGAATCCCAAATTACTCACTTTTCATAAATATAGCCAACTACGCTGATACGTTAACCGTAAAAGGGCTTGCAGTTGTATGCATGACTATCTCATTCGCTATGTGTGGGGACATTAATAATTACTGTGCGTCCATACTTCTTATAAGTCAACCTTAACATTATGTACTTTACCACCAAAATAAATGAACTTCATAAACTTTATTTTGATTTAGTTGACGAATCCAAAAGAACAAATCTAGACATCAAATTAAATATTCAATGCAAACCCATTCTAAATGAATATGTTAGCCTCCATATTGTGATTAAATTTTTTTAGTTACATAATTATAAAAAAATTAGTACACTAATATCAGTCTAATTAGACAAATATATTTATTTATTTTTAACAAAAACATACATTTTTAAACTAAAAAAATAAAATATCAATTAGCAATTGAATTGTATCATATAACAATTTAATTTTAGGCTATATACTTTTTTGAAGATATGAATACTTATATGAAATATAGTTTTACTTACGCATATAATTATAGATACATGAACTCTAGATTTTAGGATTTTTAACTAATTTTTAATTCTATATACCACTAGTATTATCCGGTTTCATTATTAATTGAGTCGTACGTTATTTTGCTATTAATTGCCATATATATTTATTCATTATTATTACGGCCATTGAAACGGTATAAAACCACGAGTTGAACCATCAAATTTCATACCAATAAACTTTGCGATATTGTGGTCGGTACGGTTATTAAAACATTCCCTTTAAGAAGTATGTACTCCATTTCAAAAGTAGGGAATCCCAAATTATTCACTTTTTATAAATATAGCCAACTACGCCGAGACATTAACCGTAAAAGGGCTTGCGGTTGTATGCATGACTATCTCATTCGCTATGTGTGGGGACATTAAAAATTACCGTGCGTCCATACTTCTTACGGATCAACCTTAACATTATGTACTTTACCACCAAAATAAATGAACTTCATAAAACTTTATTTCGATTTAGTTGACGAATCTAAAAGAACAAATCTAGACATCAAATTAAATATTCAATGCAAACCCATTCTAAATGAATATGTTAGCCTCCATATTATGATTAAATTTTTTTAGTTACATAATTATAAAAAAATTAGTACACTAATATCAGTCTAATTACACAAATATATTTATTTATTTTTAACAAAAACATACATTTTTAAACTAAAAAAATAAAATATCAATTAGCAATTGAATTGTATCATATCACAATTTAATTTTAGGCTATATACTTTTTTGAAGATATGAATACTTATATGAAATATAGTTTTACTTACGCATATAATTATAGATACATGAACTCTAGATTTTAGGATTTTTAACTAATTTTTAATTCTATATACCACTAGTATTATCCGGTTTCATTATTAATTGAGTCGTACGTTATTTTGCTATTAATTGCCATATATATTTATTCATTATTATTACGGCCAGTTGAAACGGTATAAAACCACAGTTGAACCATCAAATTTCATACCAATAAACTTTGCGATATTGTGGTCGGTACGGTTATTAAAACATTCCCTTTAAGAAGTATGTACTCCATTTCAAAAGTAGGGAATCCCAAATTATTCACTTTTTATAAATATAGCCAACTACGCTGAGACATTAACCGTAAAAGGGCTTGCAGTTGTATGCATGACTATCTCATTCGCTATGTGTGGGGACATTAAAAATTACTGTGCGTCCATACTTCTTACAGATCAACCTTAACATTATGTACTTTACCACCAAAATAAATGAACTTCATAAAACTTTATTTCGATTTAGTTGACGAATCTAAAAGAACAAATCTAGACATCAAATTAAATATTCAATGCAAACCCATTCTAAATGAATATGTGAGCCTCCATATTATGATTAAATTTTTTTAGTTACATAATTATAAAAAAATTAGTACACTAATATCAGTCTAATTATACAAATATATTTATTTATTTTTAACAAAAACATACATTTTTAAACTAAAAAAATAAAATATCAATTAGCAATTGAATTGTATCATATCACAATTTAATTTTAGGCTATATACTTTTTTGAAGATATGAATACTTATATGAAATATAGTTTTACTTACGCATATAATTATAGATACATGAACTCTAGATTTTAGGATTTTTAACTAATTTTTAATTCTATATACCACTAGTATTATCCGGTTTCATTATTAAGTCGTACGTTATATTGCTATTAATTGCCATATATATTTATTCATTATTATTACGGCCGGTTGAAACGGTATAAAACCACGCTTGAACCATCAAATTTCATACCAATAAACTTTGCGATATTGTGGTCGGTACGGTTATTAAAACATTCCCTTTAAGAAGTATGTACTCCATTTCAAAAGTAGGGAATCCCAAATTATTCACTTTTTATAAATATAGCCAACTACGCTGAGACATTAACCGTAAAAGGGCTTGCAGTTGTATGCATGACTATCTCATTCGCTATGTGTGGGGACATTAAAAATTACTGTGCGTCCATACTTCTTACGGCGTATCAACCTTAACATTATGTACTTTACCACCAAAATAAATGAACTTCATAAACTTTATTTTGATTTAGTTGACGAATCCAAAAGAACAAATCTAGACATCAAATTAAATATTCAATGCAAACCCATTCTAAATGAATATGTTAGCCTCCATATTGTGATTAAATTTTTTTAGTTACATAATTATAAAAAAATTAGTACACTAATATCAGTCTAATTACACAAATATATTTATTTATTTTTAACAAAAACATACATTTTAAAACTAAAAAAATAAAATATCAATTAGCAATTGAATTGTATCATATCACAATTTAATTTTAGGCTATATACTTTTTTGAAGATATGAATACTTATATGAAATATAGTTTTACTTACGCATATAATTATAGATACATGTACTCTAGATTTTAGGATTTTTAACTAATTTTTAATTCTATATACCACTAGTATTATCCGGTTTCATTATTAATTGAGTCGTACCTTATTTTGCTATTAATTGCCATATATATTTATTCATTATTATTACGGCCAGTTGAAACGGTATAAAACCACGATTGAACCATCAAATTTCATACCAATAAACTTTGCGATATTGTGGTCGGTACGGTTATTAAAACATTCCCTTTAAGAAGTATGTACTCCATTTCAAAAGTAGGGAATCCCAAATTATTCACTTTTTATAAATATAGCCAACTACGCTGAGACATTAAGCGTAAAAGGGCTTGCGCTTGTATGCATGACTATCTCATTCGCTATGTGTGGGGACATTAAAAATTACTGTGCGTCCATACTTCTTACAGATCAACCTTAACATTATGTACTTTACCACCAAAATAAATGAACTTCATTAAACTTTATTTCGATTTAGTTGATGAATCTAAAAGAACAAATCTAGACATCAAATTAAATATTCAATGCAAACCCATTCTTAATGAATATGTTAGCCTCCATATTGTGATTAAAATTTTTTAGTTACATAATTATAATAAAAATAACTACACTACCATCAGTCTAATTACACAAATAAGTTTATTTATTTTTAACAAAAACATACATTTTTAAACTAAAAAATAAAATATCAATAAGCAATTGAATTGTATCATATCATAATTTAATTTCAGGCTATATACTTTTTTGAAGATATGAATACTTATATGAAATATAGTTTTACTTACGCATATAATTATAGATACATGAACTCTAGATTTTAGGACTTTTAACTACTTTTTAATTCTATATACCACCAGTATTATCCGGTTTCATTATTAATTGCGTCGTACGTTATTTTGCTATTAATTGTCATATATATTTATTCATTATTATTACGGCTAGTTGAAATGGTACAAAACCACAGTTGAACCATCAAATTTCGTACCACTAAACTTTCCGATATTGTGGTCGGTATGGTTATTAAAACATTCCCTTTAAGAGGTATGTACTCCATTTCAAAAGTAGAGAATCCCAAATTACTCACTTTTCATAAATATAGCCAACTACGCTGATACGTTAACCGTAAAAGGGCTTGCATTGTATGCATGACTATCTCATTCGCTATGTGTGGGGACATTAATAATTACCGTGCGTCCATACTTCTTATAAGTCAACCTTAACATTATGTACTTTACCACCAAAATAAATGAACTTCATAAACTTTATTTTGATTTAG
Source organism: Linum usitatissimum (assembly GCA_030674075.2). Taxonomy (NCBI): domain Eukaryota; kingdom Viridiplantae; phylum Streptophyta; class Magnoliopsida; order Malpighiales; family Linaceae; genus Linum; species Linum usitatissimum. The sequence continues at coordinate 16,006 of JAUJYP020000196.1, forward strand.
TTGACGAATCCAAAAGAACAAATCTAGACATCAAATTAAATATTCAATGCAAACCCATTCTAAATGAATATGTTAGCCTCCATATTGTGATTAAATTTTTTTAGTTACATAATTATAAAAAAATTAGTACACTAATATCAGTCTAATTAAGAAAATATATTTATTTATTTTTAACAAAAACATACATTTTTAAACTAAAAAAATAAAATATCAATTAGCAATTGAATTGTATCATATCACAATTTAATTTTAGGCTATATACTTTTTTGAAGATATGAATACTTATATGAAATATAGTTTTACTTACGCATATAATTATAGATACATGAACTCTAGATTTTAGGATTTTTAACTAATTTTTAATTCTATATACCACTAGTATTATCCGGTTTCATTATTAATTGAGTCGTACGTTATTTTGCTATTAATTGCCATATATATTTATTCATTATTATTACGGCCAGTTGAAACGGTATAAAACCACAGTTGAACCATCAAATTTCATACCAATAAACTTTGCGATATTGTGGTCGGTACGGTTATTAAAACATTCCCTTTAAGAAGTATGTACTCCATTTCAAAAGTAGGGAATCCCAAATTATTCACTTTTTATAAATATAGCCAACTACGCTGAGACATTAACCGTAAAAGGGCTTGCAGTTGTATGTATGACTATCTCATTCGCTATGTGTGGGGACATTAAAAATTACTGTGCGTCCATACTTCTAACAGATCAACCTTAACATTATGTACTTTACCACCAAAATAAATGAACTTCATAAAACTTTATTTCGATTTAGTTGATGAATCTAAAAGAACAAATCTAGACATCAAATTAAATATTCAATGCAAACCCATTCTTAATGAATATGTTAGCCTCCATATTGTGATTAAAATTTTTTAGTTACATAATTATAATAATAATTACTACACTAACATCAGTATAATTACACAAATAAATTTATTTATTTTTAACAAAAACATACATTTTTAAACTAAAAAATAAAATATCAATAAGCAATTGAGTTGTATCATATCACAATTTAATTTTAGGTTATATACTTTTCTAAAGATATGAATACTTATATGACATATAGTTTTACTTACACATATAATTATAGATACATGAACTCTAGATTTTAGGATTTTTAACTAATTTTTAATTCTATATACCACCAGTATTATCCGGTTTAATTATTAATTACGTCGTACGTTATTTTGCTATTAATTGTCGTATATATTTATTCATTATTATTACGGCTAGTTGAAATGGTACAAAACCACAGTTGAACCATCAAATTTCGTACCACTAAACTTTCCGATATTGTGGTCGGTATGGTTATTAAAACATTCCCTTTAAGAGGTATGTACTCCATTTCAAAAGTAGAGAATCCCAAATTACTCACTTTTCATAAATATAGCCAACTACGCTGATACGTTAACCGTAAAAGGGCTTGCGGTTGTATGCATGACTATCTCATTCGCTATGTGTGGGGACATTAATAATTACCGTGCGTCCATACTTCTTATAAGTCAACCTTAACATTATGTACTTTACCACCAAAATAAATGAACTTCATAAACTTTATTTTGATTTAGTTGACGAATCCAAAAGAACAAATCTAGACATCAAATTAAATATTCAATGCAAACCCATTCTAAATGAATATGTTAGGCTCCATATTGTGATTAAATTTTTTTAGTTACATAATTATAAAAAAATTAGTACACTAATATCAGTCTAATTACACAAATATATTTATTTATTTTTAACAAAAACATACATTTTTAAACTAAAAAATAAAATATCAATAAGCAATTGAGTTGTATCATATCACAATTTAATTTTAGGTTATATACTTTTCTAAAGATATGAATACTTATATGACATATAGTTTTACTTACACATATAATTATAGATACATGAACTCTAGATTTTAGGATTTTTAACTACTTTTTAATTCTATATACCACTAGTATTATCCGGTTTCATTATTAATTGAGTCGTACGTTATTTTGCTATTAATTGCCATATATATTTATTCATTATTATTACGGCCGATTGAAACGGTATAAAACCACGGTTGAACCATCAAATTTCATACCAATAAACTTTGCGATATTGTGGTCGGTACGGTTATTAAAACATTCCCTTTAAGAAGTATGTACTCCATTTCAAAAGTAGGGAATCCCAAATTATTCACTTTTTATAAATATAGCCAACTACGCTGAGACATTAACCGTAAAAGGGCTTGCAGTTGTATGTATGACTATCTCATTCGCTATGTGTGGGGACATTAAAAATTACTGTGCGTCCATACTTCTAACAGATCAACCTTAACATTATGTACTTTACCACCAAAATAAATGAACTTCATAAAACTTTATTTCGATTTAGTTGATGAATCTAAAAGAACAAATCTAGACATCAAATTAAATATTCAATGCAAACCCATTCTTAATGAATATGTTAGCCTCCATATTGTGATTAAAATTTTTTAGTTACATAATTATAATAATAATTACTACACTAACATCAGTATAATTACACAAATAAATTTATTTATTTTTAACAAAAACATACATTTTTAAACTAAAAAATAAAATATCAATAAGCAATTGAGTTGTATCATATCACAATTTAATTTTAGGTTATATACTTTTCTAAAGATATGAATACTTATATGACATATAGTTTTACTTACACATATAATTATAGATACATGAACTCTAGATTTTAGGATTTTTAACTAATTTTTAATTCTATATACCACTAGTATTATCTGGTTTTATTATTAATTGAATCGTACGTTATTTTGCTATTAATTGCCATATATATTTATTCATTATTATTACGGCTAGTTGAAACGGTACAAAACCACAGTTGAACCATCAAATTTCGTACCACTAAACTTTCCGATATTGTGGTCGATATGGTTATTAAAACATTCCCTTTAAGAGGTATGTAGTCCATTTCAAAAGTGGAGAATCCAAATTACTCAGTTTTCATAAATACAGCCAACTACGCTGAGACGTTAACCGTAAAAGGGCTTGCAGATGTATGCATGACTGTATCATTCGCTATGTGTGGCGACATTAATAATTACTGTGTGTCCATACTTCTTATAGGTCAACCTTAACATTATGTACTTTACCACCAAAATAAATGAACTTCATAAACTTTATTTCGATTTAGTTGACGAATCTAAAAGAACAAATCTAGACATCAAATTAAATATACAATGCAAATCTATCCCAAATGAATATGTTAGCCTCCATATTGTAATTAAAATTTTGTAGTTACATAATTATAAAAACAATTACTACACTAATATCAGTCTAATTACACAAATAAATTTATTTATTTTTCTCAAGAACATACATTTTTAGACTAAAAAATAAAATATCAATAAGCAATTTAATTGTATCATATCACAATTTAATTTTAGGCTATATACTTTTTTGAAGATATGAATACTTATATGAAATGTAGTTTTACTTACGCATATAATTATAGATACATGAACTCTAGATTTTAGGATTTTTAACTACTTTTTAATTCTATATTCCACCAGTATTATCTGGTTTCATTATTAATTGCTTCGTACGTTATTTTGCTATTAATTGTCATATATATTTATTCATTATTATTACGGCTAGTTGAAATGGTACAAAACCACAGTTGAACCATCAAATTTCATACCACTAAACTTTCCGATATTGTGGTCGGTACGGTTATTAAAACATTCCCTTTAAGAGGTATGTACTCCATTTCAAAAGTAAAGAATCCCAAATTACTCACTTTTTATAAATATAGCCAACTACGCTGAGACATTAACCGTAAAAGGGCTTGCAGTTGTATGCATCACTATCTCATTCGCTATGTGTGGGGACATTAATAATTACTGTGCGTCCATACTTCTTATAGGTCAACCTTAACATTATGTACTTTACCACCAAAATAAATGAACTTCATAAAACTTTATTTCGATTTAGTTGACGAATCGAAAAGAACAAATCTAGACATCCAATTAAATATTCAATGCAAACCCATTCTTAATGAATATGTTAGCCTCGATATTGTGATTAAAATTTTTTAGTTACATAATTATAATAATAATTACTACACTAACATCAGTATAATTACACAAATAAATTTATTTATTTTTAACAAAAACATACATTTTTAAACTAAAAAATAAAATATCAATAAGCAATTGAGTTGTATCATATCACAATTTAATTTTAGGTTATATACTTTTCTAAAGATATGAATACTTATATGACATATAGTTTTACTTACACATATAATTATAGATACATGAACTCTAGATTTTAGGATTTTTAACTAATTTTTAATTCTATATACCACTAGTATTATCTGGTTTTATTATTAATTGAATCGTACGTTATTTTGCTATTAATTGCCATATATATTTATTCATTATTATTACGGCTAGTTGAAACGGTACAAAACCACGAGTTGAACCATCAAATTTCGTACCACTAAACTTTCCGATATTGTGGTCGATATGGTTATTAAAACATTCCCTTTAAGAGGTATGTAGTCCATTTCAAAAGTGGAGAATCCAAATTACTCGGCTTTTCATAAATACAACCAACTACGCCGAGATGTTAACCGTAAAAGGGCTTGCGTATGTATGCATGACTGTATCATTCGCTATGTGTGGCGACATTAATAATTACTGTGTGTCCATACTTCTTATAGGTCAACCTTAACATTATGTACTTTACCACCAAAATAAATGAACTTCATAAACTTTATTTCGATTTAGTTGACGAATCTAAAAGAACAAATCTAGACATCAAATTAAATATACAATGCAAATCTATCCCAAATGAATATGTTAGCCTCCATATTGTGATTAAAATTTTGTAGTTACATAATTATAAAAACAATTACTACACTAATATCAGTCTAATTACACAAATAAATTTATTTATTTTTATCAAAAACATACATTTTTAGACTAAAAAATAAAATATCAATAAGAAATTTAATTGTATCATATCACAATTTAATTTTAGGCTATATACTTTTTTGAAGATATGAATACTTATATGAAATGTAGTTTTACTTACGCATATAATTATAGATACATGAACTCTAGATTTTAGGATTTTTAACTACATTTTAATTCTATATACCACCGTATTATCCGGTTTAATTATTAATTACGTCGTACGTTATTTTGCTATTAATTGTTGTATATATTTATTCATTATTATTACTGCTAGTTCAAATGGTACAAAACCACGGCTTGAACCATCAAATTTCATACCACTAAACTTTCGATATTGTGGTCGGTACGGTCATTAAAACATTCCCTTTAAGAGGTATGTACTCCATTTCAAAAGTAGAGAATCCCAAATTACTCACTTTTTATAAATATAGCCAACTACGCTGAGACATTAACCGTAAAAGGGCTTGCAGTTGTATGCATGACTATCTCATTCGCTATGTGTGGGGACATTAATAATTACTGTGCGTCCATACTTCTTATAGGTCAACCTTAACATTATGTACTTTACCACCAAAATAAATGAACTACATAAACTTTATTTCGATTTAGTTGACGAATCGAAAAGAACAAATCTAGACATCAAATTAAATATTCAATGTAAACCCATTCTTAATGAATATGTTTGCCTCCATATTGTGATTAAAATTTTTTAGTTACATAATTATAATAAAAATTACTAGACTAACATCAATCTAATTACACAAATAAGTTTATTTATTTTTAGCAAAAACATACATTTTTAGACTAAGTAATAAAATATTAATAAGCAATTTAATTGTATCATATCACAATTTAATTTTAGGCTATATACTTTTTTGAAGATATGAATACTTATATGAAATATAGTTTTACTTACGCATATAATTATAGATACATGAACTCTAGATTTTAGGATTTTTAACTACTTTTTAATTCTATATACCACCAGTTTTATCCAGTTTCATTATTAATTGCGTCGTACGTTATTTTGCTATTAATTGTCATATATATTTATTCATTATTATTACGGCAGTTGAAACGGTACAAAACCACAAGTAGAACCATCAAATTTCATACCACTAAACATTCTAATATTGTGGTCGGTAAGGTTATTAAAACATTCCCTTTAAGAGGTATATAGTCCATTTCAAAAGTGGAGAATTCAAAATATTCGGTTTTCATAAATATTGCCAACTACGCTGGATGTTAACCGTAAAAGGGCTTGCGTAACATTTATGCATGATTGTATCATTCGCTATGTGTGGCGACATTAATAATTACCGTGTGTCCATACTTCTTATAGGTCAACCTTAACATTATGTACTTTACCACCAAAATAAATGAACTTCATAAACTTTATTTCGATTTAGTTGACGAATCTAAAAGAACAAATCTAGACATCAAATTAAATATACAATGCAAATCTATCCCAAATGAATATGTTAGCCTCCATATTGTGATTAAAATTTTGTAGTTACATAATTATAAAAACAATTACTACACTAATATCAGTCTAATTACACAAATAAATTTATTTATTTTTATCAAAAACATACATTTTTAGACTAAAAAATAAAATATCAATAAGCAATTTAATTGTATCATATCACAATTTAATTTTAGGCTATATACTTTTTTGAAGATATGAATACTTATATGAAATGTAGTTTTACTTACGCATATAATTATAGATACATGAACTCTAGATTTTAGGATTTTTAACTACATTTTAATTCTATATACCACCAGTATTATCTGGTTTAATTATTAATTACGTCGTACGTTATTTTGCTATTAATTGTTGTATATATTTATTCATTATTATTACTGCTAGTTCAAATGGTACAAAACCACAGTTGAACCATCAAATTTCATACCACTAAACTTTCTGATATTGTGGTCGGTACGGTTATTAAAACATTCCCTTTAAGAGGTATGTACTCCATTTCAAAAGTAGAGAATCCCAAATTACTCACTTTTTATAAATATAGCCAACTACGCTGAGACATTAACCGTAAAAGGGCTTGCAGTTGTATGCATGACTATCTCATTCGCTATGTGTGGGGACATTAATAATTACTGTGCGTCCATACTTCTTATAGGTCAACCTTAACATTATGTACTTTACCACAAAAATAAATGAACTTCATAAACTTTATTTCGATTTAGTTGACGAATCGAAAAGAACAAATCTAGACATCAAATTAAATATTCAATGCAAACCCATTCTTAATGAATATGTTAGCCTCCATATTGTGATTAAAATTTTTTAGTTACATAATTATAATAAAAATTACTAGACTAACATCAATCTAATTACACAAATAAGTTTATTTATTTTTAGCAAAAACATACATTTTTAGACTAAGTAATAAAATATTAATAAGCAATTTAATTGTATCATATCACAATTTAATTTTAGGCTATATACTTTTTTGAAGATATGAATACTTATATGAAATGTAGTTTTACTTACGCATATAATTATAGATACATGAACTCTAGATTTTAGGATTTTTAACTACTTTTTAATTCTATATACCACCAGTTTTATCCGGTTTCATTATTAATTGCGTCGTACGTTATTTTGCTATTAATTGTCATATATATTTATTCATTATTATTACGGCCAGTTGAAACGGTACAAAACCACAGTAGAACCATCAAATTTCATACCACTAAACATTCTAATATTGTGGTCGGTAAGGTTATTAAAACATTCCCTTTAAGAGGTATATAGTCCATTTCAAAAGTGGAGAATTCAAAATATTCGGTTTTCATAAATATTGCCAACTACGCTGGATGTTAACCGTAAAAGGGCTTGCAGATTTATGCATGATTGTATCATTCACTATGTGTGGGGACATTAATAATTACTGTGCGTCCATACTTCTTATAGGTCAACCTTAACATTATATACTTTACCACCAAAATAAATGAACTTCATATACTTTATTTCGATTTAGTTGACGAATCTAAGAGAACAAATCTAGACATCAAATTAAATATACAATGCAAACCTATCCTAAATGAATATGTTAGCCTCCATATTGTGATTAAAATTTTTTAGTTACATAGTTATAAAAAAAATTTGTACACTAATATCAGTCTAATTACAGAAATAAATTTATTTATTTTTAACAAAACCAAACATTTTTATACTAAAAAATAAAATATCAAAAAGCAATTGAATTGTATCATATCACAATTTAATTTTAGGATATATACTTTTTTGAAGATATGAATTCTTATATGAAATATAGTTTTACTGACGCATATAATTATAGATACATGAACTCTAGATTTTAGGATTTTTAATTAATGTTTAATTCTATATACCACTAGTATTATCCGGTTTCATTATTAATTGAGTCGTACGTTATTTTGCTATTAATTGCCATATAAATTTATTCATTATTATTACGGCCAGTTGAACCGGTACAAAACCACAGTAGAACCATCAAATTTCATACCACTAAACATTCTGATATTGTGGTCGGTACGGTTATTAAAACATTCCCTTTAAGAGGTATGTAGTCCATTTCAAAAGTGGAAAATCCAAATTACTCAGTTTTCATAAATATGGCCAACTACGCTGAGACGTTAACCGTAAAAGGGCTTGCAGATGTATGCATGACTGTATCATTCGCTATGTGTAGGGACATTAATAATTACTATGCGTCCATACTTCTTATAGGTCAACCTTAACATTATGTACTTTACCACCAAAATAAATGAACTTCATAAACTTTATTTCGATTTAGTTGACGAATCTAAAAGAACAAATCTAGACATCAAATTAAATATACAATGCAAACCTATCCTAAATGAATATGTTAGCCTCCATATTGTGATTAAAATTTTTTAGTTACATAATTATAAAAAATTAGTACACTAATATCAGTATAATTACAGAAATAAATTTATTTATTTTTAACAAAACCAAACATTTTTAAACTAAAAAATAAAATATCAAAAAGCAATTGAATTGTATCATATCACAATTTAATTTTAGTATATATACTTTTTGGAAGATATGAATCCTTATATGAAATATAGTTTTACTTACGCATATAGTTATAGATACATGAACTCTAGATTTTAGGATATTTAACTAGTTTTGAATTCTATATACCACTAGTATTATCCGGTTTCATTATTAATTTAGTCGTATGTTATTTTGCTATTAATTGCCATATATATTTATTCATTATTATTACGGCCAGTTGAAACGGTACAAAACCACAGTAGAACCATCAAATTTCATACCACTAAACATTCTAATATTGTGGTCGGTAAGATTATTAAAACATTCCCTTTAAGAGGTATATAGTCCATTTCAAAAGTGGAGAATTCAAAATATTCGGTTTTCATAAATATTGCCAACTACGCTGGATGTTAACCGTAAAAGGGCTTGCAGATTTATGCATGACTGTATCATTCGCTATGTGTGGGGACATTAATAATTACTGTGCGTCCATACTTCTTATAGGTCAACCTTAACATTTTATACTTTACCACCAAAATAAATGAACTTCATATACTTTATTTCGATTTAGTTCACGAATCTAAGAGAACAAATCTAGACATCAAATCAAATATACAATGCAAACCTATCCTTAATGAATATGTTAGCCTCCATATTGTGATTAAAATTTTTTACTTACATAATTATAAAAACAAAATTACTACACTAATATCAGTCTAATTACACAAATAAATTTATTGATTTTTAACAAAACCATACATTTTTAAACTAAAAAATAAAATATCAAAAAGCAATTGAATTGTATCATATCACAATTTAATTTTAGGATATATACTTTTTTGAAGATATGAATTCTTATATGGAATATAGTTTTACTTGCGCATATAATTATAGATATATGAAGTCTATATTTTAGCATTTTTAACTACTTTTTAATTCTATAAACCACTAGTATTATCCGGTTTCATTATGAATTGAGTCGTATGTTATTTTGCTATTAATTGCCATATATATTTATTCATTATTATTACGGCCAGTTGAAACGGTACAAAACCCCAGTAGAACCATCAAATTTCATACCACTAAACATTCTAATATTGTGGTTGGTAAGATTATTAAAACATTCCCTTTAAGAGGTATGTAGTCCATTTCAAAAGTGGAGAATCCAAATTACTCAGTTTTCATAAATATAGCCAACTACGCTGAGACCTTAACCGTAAAAGGGCTTGCAGATGTATGCATGACTGTATCATTCGCTATGTGTGGGGACATTAATAATTACTGTGCATCCATACTTCTTATAGGTCAACCTTAACATTATGTACTTTACCACAAAAATAAATGAACTTCATAAACTTTATTTCGATTTAATTGACGAATCTAAAAGAACAAATCTAGACATCAAATTAAATATACAATGCAAACCTATCCTAAATGAATATGTTAGCCTCCATATTGTGATTAAAATTTTTTAGTTACATAATTATAAAAAAAAATTAGTACACTAATATCAGTCTAATTAGACAAATAAATTTATTTATTTTTAACTAAACCATACATTTATCAACTAAAAAATAAAATATCAAAAAGCAATTGAATTGTATCATATAACAATTTAATTTTAGGTTATATACTTTTTTGAAGATATGAATACTTATATGAAATATAGTTTTACTTACGCATATAATTATAGATACATGAACTCTAGATTTTAGGATATTTAACTAGTTTTGAATTCTATATACCACTAGTATTATCCGGTTTCATTATTAATTTAGTCGTATGTTATTTTGCTATTAATTGCCATATATATTTATTCATTATTATTACGGCCAGTTGAAACGGTACAAAACCCCAGTAGAACCATCAAATTTCATACCACTAAACATTCTAATATTGTGGTTGGTAAGATTATTAAAACATTCCCTTTAAGAGGTATGTAGTCCATTTCAAAAGTGGAGAATCCAAATTACTCGGTTTTCATAAATATAGCCAACTACGCCGAGACGTTAACCGTAAAAGGGCTTGCGAATGTATGCATGACTGTATCATTCGCTATGTGTGGGGACATTAATAATTACTGTGCGTCCATACTTCTTATAGGTCAACCTTAACATTTTATACTTTACCACCAAAATAAATGAACTTCATATACTTTATTTCGATTTAGTTCACGAATCTAAGAGAACAAATCTAGACATCAAATCAAATATACAATGCAAACCTATCCTTAATGAATATGTTAGCCTCCATATTGTGATTAAAATTTTTTACTTACATAATTATAAAAAAAAAATTACTACACTAATATCAGTCTAATTACACAAATAAATTTATTGATTTTTAACAAAACCATACATTTTTAAACTAAAAAATAAAATATCAAAAAGCAATTGAATTGTATCATATCACAATTTAATTTTAGGATATATACTTTTTTGAAGATATGAATTCTTATATGGAATATAGTTTTACTTACGCATATAATTATAGATATATGAAGTCTATATTTTAGCATTTTTAACTACTTTTTAATTCTATATACCACTAGTATTATCCGGTTTCATTATTAATTGAGTCGTACGTTATTTTGCTATTAATTGCCATATATATTTATTCATTATTATTACGGCCAGTTGAAACGATACAAAACCACAGTTGAACCATCAATTTTCATAGCACTAAACATTCTGATATTGTGGTCAGTACAGTTATTAAAACATTCCCTTTAAGAGGTATGTACTCCATTTCAAAAGTAGAGAATCCCAAATTATTCACTTTTTATAAATATAGCCAACTACGCTGAAACATTAACCGTAAAAAGGCTTGCAGCTGTATGCATGACTATCTCATTCGCTTTGTGTGGGGACATTAATAATTACTATGCGTCCATACTTCTTATAGGTCAACCTTAACATTATGTAGTTTACCACCAAAATAAATGAACTTCATAAAACTTTATTTCGATTTAGTTGACGAATCTAAAAGAACAAATCTAGACATCAAATTAAATATTCAATGCAAACCCATGCTTAATGAATATGGTAGCCTCCATATTGTGATTAAAAATTTTTAGTTACATAAACATAATAAAAATTACTACACTAACATCAGTGTCATTACACAAATAAGTTCATTTATTTTAAACAAAAATATACATTTTTTAACTGAAAAATAAAATATCAATAAGCAATTGCATTGTATCATATCATAATTTAATTTTAGGTTATATAGTTTTTTGCAGATATGAATACTTATATGAAATATAGTTTTACTTACGCATATAATTATAGATACATGAACTCTAGATTTTAGGATTTTTAACTCTATATACCACTAGTATTATCCGGTTTCATTATTAATTGAGTCGAACGTTATTTTGCTATTAATTGCCATATATATTTATTCATTATTATTACGGCTAGTTGAAACGGTATAAAACCACAGTTGAACCATCAAATTTCATACCAATAAACTTTCCGATATTGTGGTCGGTACGGTTATTAAAACATTCCCTTTAAGAGGTATGTAGTCCATTTCAAAAGTGGAGAATCCAAATTACTCAGTTTTCATAAATATAGCCAACTACGCTGAGACCTTAACCGTAAAAGGGCTTGCAGATGTATGCATGACTGTATCATTCGCTATGTGTGGGGACATTAATAATTACCGTGCATCCATACTTCTTATAGGTCAACCTTAACATTATGTACTTTACCACAAAAATAAATGAACTTCATAAACTTTATTTCGATTTAATTGACGAATCTAAAAGAACAAATCTAGACATCAAATTAAATATACAATGCAAACCTATCCTAAATGAATATGTTAGCCTCCATATTGTGATTAAAATTTTTTAGTTACATAATTATAAAAAAAAATTAGTACACTAATATCAGTCTAATTAGACAAATAAATTTATTTATTTTTAACTAAACCATACATTTTTCAACTAAAAAATAAAATATCAAAAAGCAATTGAATTGTATCATATAACAATTTAATTTTAGGTTATATACTTTTTTGAAGATATGAATACTTATATGAAATATAGTTTTACTTACGCATATAATTATAGATACATGAACTCTAGATTTTAGGATATTTAACTAGTTTTGAATTCTATATACCACTAGTATTATCCGGTTTCATTATTAATTTAGTCGTATGTTATTTTGCTATTAATTGCCATATATATTTATTCATTATTATTACGGCTAGTTGAAACGGTACAAAACCCCAAGTAGAACCATCAAATTTCATACCACTAAACATTCTAATATTGTGGTTGGTAAGATTATTAAAACATTCCCTTTAAGAGGTATGTAGTCCATTTCAAAAGTGGAGAATCCAAATTACTCAGTTTTCATAAATATAGCCAACTACGCTGAGACGTTAACCGTAAAAGGGCTTGCGAATGTATGCATGACTGTATCATTCGCTATGTGTGGGGACATTAATAATTACTGTGCGTCCATACTTCTTATAGGTCAACCTTAACATTATATACTTTACCACCAAAATAAATGAACTTCATATACTTTATTTCGATTTAGTTGACGAATCTAAGAGAACAAATCTAGACATCAAATTAAATATACAATGCAAACCTATCCTTAATGAATATGTTAGCCTCCATATTGTGATTAAAATTTTTTACTGACATAATTATAAAAAAAATTACTACACTAATATCTGTCTAATTACACAAATAAATTTATTGATTTTTAACAAAACCATACATTTTTAAACTAAAAAAATAAAATATCAAAAAGCAATTGAATTGTATCATATCACAATTTAATTTTAGGATATATACTTTTTTGAAGATATGAATTCTTATATGAAATATAGTTTTACTTACGCATATAATTATAGATATATGAATTCTATATTTTAGCATTTTTAACTACTTTTTAATTCTATATACCACTAGTATTATCCAGTTTCATTATTAATTGAGTCGTACGTTATTTTGCTATTAATTGCCATATATATTTATTCATTATTATTACGGCCAGTTGAAACGGTACAAAGCCACAGTTGAACCATCAATTTTCATACCACTAAACATTCTGATATTGTGGTCGGTACGGTTATTAAAACATTCCCTTTAAGAGGTATATACTCCATTTCAAAAGTGGAGAATCCCAAATTATTCACTTTTTATAAATATAGCCAACTACGCTGAAACATTAACCGTAAAAAGGCTTGCAGCTGTATGCATGACTATCTCATTCGCTTTGTGTGGGGACATTAATAATTACTATGCGTCCATACTTCTTATAGGTCAACCTTAACATTATGTACTTTACCACCAAAATAAATGAACTTCATAAAAGTTTATTTCGATTTAGTTGACGAATCTAAAAGAACAAATCTAGACATCAAATTAAATATTCAATGCAAACCCATGCTTAATGAATATGGTAGCCTCCATATTGTGATTAAAAATTTTTAGTTACATAAACATAATAAAAATTACTACACTAACATCAGTCTCATTACACAAATAAGTTCATTTATTTTTAGCAAAAACATACATTTTTGAACTGAAAAATAAAATATCAATAAGCAATTGCATTGTATCATATCACAATTTAATTTTAGGTTATATACTTTTTTGCAGATATGAATACTTATATGAAATATAGTCTTACTTACGCATATATTTATAGATACATGAACTCTAGATTTTTGGATTTTTAACCAATTTTTAATTCTATATACCACTAGTATTATCCGGTTTCATTATTAATTGAGTCGAACGTTATTTTGCTATTAATTGCCATATATATTTATTCATTATTATTACGGCTAGTTGAAACGGTATAAAACCACAGTTGAACCATCAAATTTCATACCAATAAACTTTCCGATATTGTGGTCGGTACGGTTATTAAAACATTCCCTTTAAGAGGTATGTAGTCCATTTCAAAAGTGGAGAATCCAAATTACTCATTTTTCATAAATATAGCCAACTACGCTGAGACGTTAACCGTAAAAGGGCTTGCAGATGTATGCATGACTGTATCATTCGCTATGTGTCGGGACATTAATAATTACTATGCGTCCATACTTCTTATAGGTCAACCTTAACATTATGTACTTTACCTCCAAAATAAATGAACTTCATAAACTTTATTTCGATTTAGTTGACGAATCTAAAAGAACAAATCTAGACATCAAATTAAATATACAATGCAAACCTATCCTAAATGAATATGTTAGCCTCCATATTGTGATTAAAATTTTTTAGTTACATAATTATAAAAAAAATTAGAACACTAATATCAGTCTAATTACACAAATAAATTTATTTATTTTTAACTAAATCATACATTTTTCAACTAAAAAATAAAATATCAAAAAGCAATTGAATTGTATCATATAACAATTTAATTTTAGGTTATATACTTTTTTGAAGATATGAATACTTATATGAAATATAGTTTTACTTACGCATATAATTATAGATACATGAACTCTAGATTTTAGGATTTTTAACTAATTTTATATTCTATATACCACTAGTATTATCCGGTTTCATTATTAATTGAGCCAAACGTTATTTTGCTATTAATTGCAATATATATTTATTCATTATTATTACGGCCAGTTGAAACGGTATAAAACCACAGTTTAACCATCAAATTTCATACCAATAAACTTTCCGATATTGTGGTCGGTACGGTTATTAAAACATTCCCTTTAAGAGGTATGTAGTCCATTTCAAAAGTGGAGAATCCAAATTACTCAGTTTTCATAAATATAGCCAACTACGCTGAGACGTTAACCGCAAAAGTGCTTGCAGATGTATGCATGACTGTATCATTAGCTATGTGTGGGGACATTAATAATTACTGTGCGTCCATACTTCTTATAGGTCAACCTTAACATTATGTACTTTACCACCAAAATAAATGAACTTCATAAACTTTATTTCGATTTAGTTGACGAATCTAATAGAACAAATCTAGACATCAAATTAAATATACAATGCAAACCTATCCTAAATGAATATGTTAGCCTCCATATTGTGATTAAAATTTTTTAGTTACATAATTAAAAAAAAAATTAGTACACTAATATCAGTCTAATTAGACAAATAAATTTATTTATTTTTAACTAAACCATACATTTTTCAACTAAAAAATAAAATATCAAAAAGCAATTGAATTGTATCATATAACAATTTAATTTTAGGTTATATACTTTTTTGAAGATATGAATACTTATATGAAATATAGTTTTACTTACGGATATAATTATAGATACATGAACTCTAGATTTTAGGATTTTTAACTAATTTTTAATTCTATATACCACTAGTATTATCCAGTTTCATTATTAATTGAGTCGAACGTTATTTTGCTATTAATTGCCATATATATTTATTCATTATTATTACGGCCGGTTGAAACGGTATAAAACCACAGTTGAACCATCAAATTTCATACCAATAAACTTTCCGATATTGTGGTCGGTACGGTTATTAAAACATTCCCTTTAAGAGGTATGTAGTCCATTTCAAAAGTGGAGAATCCAAATTACTCAGTTTTCATAAATATAGCCAACTACGCTGAGACGTTAACCGCAAAAGTGCTTGCAGATGTATGCATGACTGTATCATTCGCTATGTGTGGGACATTAATAATTACTGTGCGTCCATACTTCTTATAGGTCAACCTTAACATTATGTACTTTACCACCAAAATAAATGAACTTCATAAACTTTATTTCGATTTAGTTGACGAATCTAAAAGAACAAATCTAGACATCAAATTAAATATACAATGCAAACCTATCCTAAATGAATATGTTAGCCTCCATATTGTGATTAAAATTTTTTAGTTACATAATTATAAAAAAAAATTAGTACACTAATATCAGTCTAATTAGACAAATAAATTTATTTATTTTTAACTAAACCATACATTTTTCAACTAAAAAATAAAATATCAAAAAGCAATTGAATTGTATCATATAACAATTTAATTTTAGGTTATATACTTTTTTGAAGATATGAATACTTATATGAAATATAGTTTTACTTACGGATATAATTATAGATACATGAACTCTAGATTTTAGGATTTTTAACTAATTTTTAATTCTATATACCACTAGTATTATCCAGTTTCATTATTAATTGAGTCGAACGTTATTTTGCTATTAATTGCCATATATATTTATTCATTATTATTACGGCCAGTTGAAACGGTATAAAACCACAGTTGAACCATCAAATTTCATACCAATAAACTTTCCGATATTGTGGTCGGTACGGTTATTAAAACATTCCCTTTAAGAGGTATGTAGTCCATTTCAAAAGTGGAGAATCCAAATTACTCAGTTTTCATAAATATGGCCAACTACGCTGAGACGTTAACCGCAAAAGTGCTTGCAGATGTATGCATGACTGTATCATTCGCTATGTGTGGGGACATTAATAATTACTGTGTGTCCATACTTCTTATAGGTCAACCTTAACATTATGTACTTTACCACCAAAATAAATGAACTTCATAAACTTTATTTCGATTTAGTTGACGAATCTAAAAGAACAAATCTAGACATCAAATTAAATATACAATGCAAACCTATCCTAAATGAATATGTTAGCCTCCATATTGTGATTAAAATTTTTTAGTTACATAATTATAAAAAAAATTAGAACACTAATATCAGTCTAATTAAACAAATAAATTTATTTATTTTTAACTATATCATACATTTTTCAACTAAAAAATAAAATATCAAAAAGCAATTGAATTGTATCATATAACAATTTAATTTTAGGTTATATACTTTTTTGAAGATATGAATACTTATATGAAATATAGTTTTACTTACGCATATAATTATAGATACATGAACTCTAGATTTTAGGATTTTTAACTAATTTTATATTCTATATACCACTAGTATTATCCGGTTTCATTATTAATTGAGCCGAACGTTATTTTGCTATTAATTGCAATATATATTTATTCATTATTATTACGGCCAGTTGAAACGGTATAAAACCAAAGTTTAACCATCAAATTTCATACCAATAAACTTTCCGATATTGTGGTCGGTACGGTTATTAAAACATTCCCTTTAAGAGGTATGTAGTCCATTTCAAAAGTGGAGAATCCAAATTACTCAGTTTTCATAAATATAGCCAACTACGCTGAGACGTTAACCGCAAAAGTGCTTGCAGATGTATGCATGACTGTATCATTAGCTATGTGTGGGGACATTAAAAATTACTGTGCGTCCATACTTCTTATAGGTCAACCTTAACATTATGTACTTTACCACCAAAATAAATGAACTTCATAAACTTTATTTCGATTTAGTTGACGAATCTAAAAGAACAAATCTAGACATCAAATTAAATATACAATGCAAACCTATCCTAAATGAATATGTTAGCCTCCATATTGTGATTAAAATTTTTTAGTTACATAATTATAAAAAAAAATTAGTACACTAATATCAGTCTAATTAGACAAATAAATTTATTTATTTTTAACTAAACCATACATTTTTCAACTAAAAAATAAAATATCAAAAAGCAATTGAATTGTATCATATAACAATTTAATTTTAGGTTATATACTTTTTTGAAGATATGAATACTTATATGAAATATAGTTTTACTTACGGATATAATTATAGATACATGAACTCTAGATTTTAGGATTTTTAACTAATTTTTAATTCTATATACCACTAGTATTATCCAGTTTCATTATTAATTGAGTCGAACGTTATTTTGCTATTAATTGCCATATATATTTATTCATTATTATTACGGCCGGTTGAAACGGTATAAAACCACAGTTGAACCATCAAATTTCATACCAATAAACTTTCCGATATTGTGGTCGGTACGGTTATTAAAACATTCCCTTTAAGAGGTATGTAGTCCATTTCAAAAGTGGAGAATCCAAATTACTCAGTTTTCATAAATATAGCCAACTACGCTGAGACGTTAACCGCAAAAGTGCTTGCAGATGTATGCATGACTGTATCATTCGCTATGTGTGGGGACATTAATAATTACTGTGCGTCCATACTTCTTATAGGTCAACCTTAACATTATGTACTTTACCACCAAAATAAATGAACTTCATAAACTTTATTTCGATTTAGTTGACGAATCTAAAAGAACAAATCTAGACATCAAATTAAATATACAATGCAAACCTATCCTAAATGAATATGTTAGCCTCCATATTGTGATTAAAATTTTTTAGTTACATAATTATAAAAAAAAATTAGTACACTAATATCAGTCTAATTAGACAAATAAATTTATTTATTTTTAACTAAACCATACATTTTTCAACTAAAAAATAAAATATCAAAAAGCAATTGAATTGTATCATATAACAATTTAATTTTAGGTTATATACTTTTTTGAAGATATGAATACTTATATGAAATATAGTTTTACTTACGGATATAATTATAGATACATGAACTCTAGATTTTAGGATTTTTAACTAATTTTTAATTCTATATACCACTAGTATTATCCAGTTTCATTATTAATTGAGTCGAACGTTATTTTGCTATTAATTGCCATATATATTTATTCATTATTATTACGGCCGGTTGAAACGGTATAAAACCACGGTTGAACCATCAAATTTCATACCAATAAACTTTCCGATATTGTGGTCGGTACGGTTATTAAAACATTCCCTTTAAGAGGTATGTAGTCCATTTCAAAAGTGGAGAATCCAAATTACTCAGTTTTCATAAATATAGCCAACTACGCTGAGACGTTAACCGTAAAAGTGCTTGCAGATGTATGCATGACTGTATCATTCGCTATGTGTGGGGACATTAATAATTACTGTGTGTCCATACTTCTTATAGGTCAACCTTAACATTATGTACTTTACCACCAAAATAAATGAACTTCATAAACTTTATTTCGATTTAGTTGACGAATCTAAAAGAACAAATCTAGACATCAAATTAAATATACAATGCAAACCTATCCTAAATGAATATGTTAGCCTCCATATTGTGATTAAAATTTTTTAGTTACATAATTATAAAAAAAATTAGTACACTAATATCGGTCTAATTAGACAAATAAATTTATTTATTTTTAACTAAACCATACATTTTTCAACTAAAAAATAAAATATCAAAAAGCAATTGAATTGTATCATATAACAATTTAATTTTAGGTTATATACTTTTTTGAAGATATGAATACTTATATGAAATATAGTTTTACTTACGCATATAATTATAGATACATGAACTCTAGATTTTAGGATTTTTAACTAATTTTTAATTCTATATACCACTAGTATTATCCAGTTTCATTATTAATTGAGTCGAACGTTATTTTGCTATTAATTGCCATATATATTTATTCATTATTATTACGGCCAGTTGAAACGGTATAAAACCACGCTTGAACCATCAAATTTCATACCAATAAACTTTCCGATATTGTGGTCGGTACGGTTATTAAAACATTCCCTTTAAGAGGTATGTAGTCCATTTCAAAAGAGGAGAATCCAAATTACTCAGTTTTCATAAATATAGCCAACTACGCTGAGATGTTAACCGTAAAAGTGCTTGCAGGTGTATGCATGACTGTATCATTCGCTATGTGTGGGGACATTAATAATTACTGTGCGTCCATACTTCTTATAGGTCAACCTTAACATTATGTACTTTACCACCAAAATAAATGAACTTCATAAACTTTATTTCGATTTAGTTGACGAATCTAAAAGAACAAATCTAGACATCAAATTAAATATACAAGCAAACCTATCCTAAATGAATATGTTAGCCTCCATATTGTGATTAAAATTTTTTAGTTACATAATTATAAAAAAAAATTAGTACACTAATATCAGTCTAATTACACAAATAAATTTATTTATTTTTTACTATACCATACATTTTTCAACTAAAAAATAAAATATCAAAAAGCAATTGAATTGTATCATATAACTATTTAATTTTAGGTTATATACTTTTTTGAAGATATGAATACTTATATGAAATATAGTTTTACTTACGCATATAATTATAGATACATGAACTCTAGATTTTAGGATTTTTAACTAATTTTTAATTCTATATACCACTAGTATTATCCAGTTTCATTATTAATTGAGTCGAACGTTATTTTGCTATTAATTGCCATATATATTTATTCATTATTATTACGGCCAGTTGAAACGGTATAAAACCACAGTTTAACCATCAAATTTCATACCAATAATCTTTCCGATATTGTGGTCGGTACGGTTATTAAAACATTCCCTTTAAGAGGTATGTAGTCCATTTCAAAAGTGGAGAATCCAAATTACTCAGTTTTCATAAATATAGCCAACTACGCTGAGACGTTAACCGTAAAAGGGCTTGCAGATGTATGCATGACTGTATCATTCGCTATGTGTGGGGACATTAATAATTACCGTGCGTCCATACTTCTTATAGGTCAACCTTAACATTATGTACTTTACCACCAAAATAAATGAACTTCATAAACTTTATTTCGATTTAGTTGACGAATCTAAAACAACAAATCTGGACATCAAATTAAATATACAATGCAAACCTATCCTAAATGAATATGTTAGCCTCTATATTGTGATTAAAATTTTTTAGTTACATAATTATAAAAAAAATTAGTACACTAATATCAGTCTAATTACACAAATAAATTTATTTATTTTTAACCAAACCATATATTTTTAAACTAAAAATAAAATATCAAAAAGCAATTGAATTGTATCATATAACAATTTAATTTTAGGTTATATACTTTTTTGAAGATATGAATACTTATATGAAATATAGTTTTACTTACGCATATAATTATAGATACATGAACTCTAGATTTTAGGATTTTTAACTAATTTTTAATTCTATATACCACTAGTATTATCCAGTTTCATTATTAATTGAGTCGAACGTTATTTTGCTATTAATTGCCATATATATTTATTCATTATTATTACGGCCAGTTGAAACGGTATAAAACCACGGTTGAACCATCAAATTTCATACCAATAAACTTTCCGATATTGTGGTCGGTACGGTTATTAAAACATTCCCTTTAAGAGGTATGTAGTCCATTTCAAAAGTGGAGAATCCAAATTACTCAGTTTTCATAAATATAGCCAACTACGCTGAGACGTTAACCGTAAAAGTGCTTGCAGATGTATGCATGACTGTATAATTCGCTATGTGTGGGGACATTAATAATTACTGTGCGTCCATACTTCTTATAGGTCAACCTTAACATTATGTACTTTACCACCAAAATAAATGAACTTCATAAACTTTATTTCGATTTAGTTGACGAATCTAAAACAACAAATCTGGACATCAAATTAAATATACAATGCAAACCTATCCTAAATGAATATGTTAGCCTCTATATTGTGATTAAAATTTTTTAGTTACATAATTATAAAAAAAATTAGTACACTAATATCAGTCTAATTACACAAATAAATTTATTTATTTTTAACCAAACCATATATTTTTAAACTAAAAATAAAATATCAAAAAGCAATTGAATTGTATCATATAAAAATTTAATTTTAGGTTATATACTTTTTTGAAGATATGAATACTTATATGAAATATAGTTTTACTTACGCATATAATTATAAATACATGAACTCTAGATTTTAGGATTTTTAACTAATTTTTAATTCTATATACCACTAGTATTATCCGGTTTCATTATTAATTGAGTCGAACGTTATTTTGCTATTAATTGCCATATATATTTATTCATTATTATTACGGCCAGTTGAAACGGTATAAAACCACAGTTGAACCATCAAATTTCATACCAATAAACTTTCCGATATTGTGGTCGGTACGGTTATTAAAACATTCCCTTTAAGAGGTATGTAGTCCATTTCAAAAGTGGAGAATCCAAATTACTCGCGTTTTCATAAATATAGCCAACTACGGCGAG
This sequence comes from Linum usitatissimum, assembly GCA_030674075.2. NCBI lineage: Eukaryota > Viridiplantae > Streptophyta > Magnoliopsida > Malpighiales > Linaceae > Linum > Linum usitatissimum. The sequence continues at coordinate 38,993 of JAUJYP020000196.1, forward strand.
ACGTTAACCGTAAAAGTGCTTGCAGATGTATGCATGACTGTATAATTCGCTATGTGTGGGGACATTAATAATTACTGTGCGTCCATACTTCTTATAGGTCAACCTTAACATTATGTACTTTACCACCAAAATAAATGAACTTCATAAACTTTATTTCGATTTAGTTGACGAATCTAAAACAACAAATCTGGACATCAAATTAAATATACAATGCAAACCTATCCTAAATGAATTTGTTAGCCTCTATATTGTGATTAAAATTTTTTAGTTACATAATTATAAAAAAAATTAGTACACTAATATCAGTCTAATTACACAAATAAATTTATTTATTTTTAACCAAACCATATATTTTTAAACTAAAAATAAAATATCAAAAAGCAATTGAATTGTATCATATAAAAATTTAATTTTAGGTTATATACTTTTTTGAAGATATGAATACTTATATGAAATATAGTTTTACTTACGCATATAATTATAAATACATGAACTCTAGATTTTAGGATTTTTAACTAATTTTTAATTCTATATACCACTAGTATTATCCGGTTTCATTATTAATTGAGTCGAACGTTATTTTGCTATTAATTGCCATATATATTTATTCATTATTATTACGGCCAGTTGAAACGGTATAAAACCACGGTTGAACCATCAAATTTCATACCAATAAACTTTCGATATTGTGGTCGGTACGGTTATTAAAACATTCCCTTTAAGAGGTATGTAGTCCATTTCAAAAGTGGAGAATCCAAATTACTCGGTTTTCATAAATATAGCCAACTACGCCGAGACGTTAACCGTAAAAGTGCTTGCGGATGTATGCATGATTGTATAATTCGCTATGTGTGGGGACATTAATAATTACCGTGCGTCCATACTTCTTATAGGTCAACCTTAACATTATGTACTTTACCACCAAAATAAATGAACTTCATAAACTTTATTTCGATTTAGTTGACGAATCTAAAACAACAAATCTGGACATCAAATTAAATATACAATGCAAACCTATCCTAAATGAATTTGTTCGCCTCTATATTGTGATTAAAATTTTTTAGTTACATAATTATAAAAAAAATTAGTACACTAATATCAGTCTAATTACACAAATAAATTTATTTATTTTTAACCAAACCATATATTTTTAAACTAAAAATAAAATATCAAAAAGCAATTGAATTGTATTATATAAAAATTTAATTTTAGGTTATATACTTTTTTGAAGATATGAATACTTATATGAAATATAGTTTTACTTACGCATATAATTATAAATACATGTACTCTAGATTTTAGGATTTTTAACTAATTTTTAATTCTATATACCACTAGTATTATCCGGTTTCATTATTAATTGAGTCGAACGTTATTTTGCTATTAATTGCCATATATATTTATTCATTATTATTACGGCCAGTTGAAACGGTATAAAACCACAGTTGAACCATCAAATTTCATACCAATAAACTTTCGATATTGTGGTCGGTACGGTTATTAAAACATTCCCTTTAAGAGGTATGTAGTCCATTTCAAAAGTGGAGAATCCAAATTACTCAGTTTTCATAAATATAGCCAACTACGCTGAGACGTTAACCGTAAAAGGGCTTGCAGATGTATGCATGATTTGTATCATTCGCTATGTGTGGGGACATTAATAATTACCGTGCGTCCATACTTCTTATAGGTCAACCTTAACATTATGTACTTTACCACCAAAATAAATGAACTTCATAAACTTTATTTCGATTTAGTTGACGAATCTAAAAGAACAAATCTAGACATCGAATTAAATATACAATGCAAACCTATCCTAAATGAATATGTTAGCCTCCATATTGTGATTAAAATTTTTTAGTTACATAAATATAAAAACAATTACTACACTAATATCAGTCCAATTACACAAATAAATTTATTTATTTTTAACAAAAACATACATTTTTAGACTAAAAAATAAAATATCAAAAAGCAATTGAATTGTGTCATATAACAATTTAATTTTAGGTTATATACTTTTTTGAAGATATGAATACTTATATGAAATATAGTTTTACTGACGCATATAGTTATAGATACATGAACTCTAGATTTTAGGATTTTTAACTAATTTTTAATTCTATATACCACCAGTATTATCCAGTTTCATTATTAATTGAGTCGTACGTTATTTTGCTATTATATATATTTATTCATTATTATTACGGCTAGTTGAAATGGTACAAAACCACAGTTGAACCATCGAATTTCATATCACTAAACTTTCCGATATTGTGGTCGGTACGGTTATTAAAACATTCCCTTTAAGAGGTATGTACTCCATTTTAAAAGTAGAGAATCCCAAATTACTCACTTTTTATAAATATAGCCAACTACGCTGAGACATTAACCGTAAAAGGGCTTGCAGTTGTATGCATGACTATCTCATTCGTTATGTGTGGGGACATTAATAATTACTGTGCGTCCATACTTCTTACAGGTCAACCTTAACATTATGTACTTTACCACCAAAATAAATGAACTTCATAAAACTTTATTTCAATTTAGTTGACGAATCTAAAAGAACAAATCTAGACATCAAATTAAATATTCAATGCAAACCCATCCTTAATGAATATGTTAGCCTCCATATTGTGATTAAAATTTTTTAGTTACATAATTATAATAAAAATTACTACACTGCCATCAGTCTAATTACACAAATAAGTTTATTTATTTTTAACAAAAACATACATTTTTAAACTAAAAAATAAAATATCAATAAGCAATTGAATTGTATCATATCCCAATTTAATTTTAGGCTATATACTTTTTTGAAGATATGAATACTTATATGAAATATAGTTTTACTTACGCATATAGTTATAGATACATGAACTCTAGATTTTAGGATTTTTAACTAATTTTTAATTCTATATACCACCAGTATTATCCGGTTTCATTATTAATTGAGTCGTACGTTATTTTGCTATTATATATATTTATTCATTATTATTACGGCTAGTTGAAATGGTACGGGAACCACGGTTGAACCATCGAATTTCATATCACTAAACTTTCTGATATTGTGGTCGGTACGGTTATTAAAACATTTCCTTTAAGAGGTATGTACTCCATTTTAAAAGTAGAGAATCCCAAATTACTCACTTTTTATAAATATAGCCAACTACGCTGAGACATTAACCGTAAAAGGGCTTGCAGTTGTATGCATGATTATCTCATTCGCTATGTGTGGGGACATTAGTAATTATTGTGCGACCATACTTCTTTTAGGTCAACCTTAACATTATGTACTTTACCACCAAAATAAATGAACTTCATAAACTTTATTTCGATTTAGTTGACGAATCTAAAAGAACAAATCTAGACATCAAATTAAATATACAATGCAAACCTATCCTAAATGAATATGTTAGCCTCCATATTGTGATTAAAATTTTTTAGTTACATAATTATAAAAAAAATTAGTACACTAATATCGGTCTAATTACACAAATAAATTAATTTATTTTTAACCAAACCATACATTTTTAAACTCAAAAATAAAATATCAAAAAGCAATTGAATTGTGTCATATAACAATTTAATTTTAGGTTATATACTTTTTTGAAGATATGAATACTTATATGAAATATAGTTTTACTTACGCATATAATTATAGATACATGAACTCTAGATTTTAGGATTTTTAACTTATTTTTAATTCTATATACCACTAGTATTATCCGGTTTCATTATTAATTGAGTCGAACGTTATTTTGCTATTATTTGCCATATATATTTATTCATTGTTATTACGGCTAGTTGAAACGGTATAAAACCACAGTTGAACCATCAAATTTCATACCAATAAACTTTCCGATATTGTGGTCGGTACGGTTATTAAAACATTCCCTTTAAGAGGTATGTAGTCCATTCAAAAGTGGAGAATCCAAATTACTCAGTTTTCATAAATATAGCCAACTACGCTGAGACGTTAACCGTAAAAGGGCTTGCAGATGTATGCATGACTGTATCATTCGCTAATGGTGGGGACATTAATAATTACTGTGCGTCCATACTTCTTATAGGTCAACCTTAACATTATGTACTTTACCACCTAAATAAATGAACTTCATAAACTTTATTTCGATTTAGTTGACGAATCTAAAAGAACAAATCTAGACATCGAATTAAATATGCAATGCAAACCTATCCTAAATCAATATGTTAGCCTCCATATTGTGATTAAAATTTTTTAGTTACATAAATATAAAAACAATTACTACACTAATACCAGTCTAATTACACAAATAAATTTATTTATTTTTAACAAAAAAATACATTTTTAGACTAAAAAATAAAATATCAATAAGCAATTGAATTGTCTCATATCCCAATTTAATTTTAGGCTATATACTTTTTGAAGATATGAATACTTATATGAAATATAGTTTTACTTGCGCATATAGTTATAGATACATGAACTCTAGATTTTAGGATTTTTAACAAGTTTTTAATTCTATATACCACCAGTATTATTCGGTTTCATTATTAATTGCGTCGTACGTTATTTTGCTATTAATTGCCATATATATTTATTCATTATTATTACGGCTAGTTGAAATGGTACAAAACCACAGTTAAACCATCAAATTTCATATCACTAAACTTTCCGATATTGTGGTCGGTACGGTTATTAAAACATTCCCTTTAAGAGGTATGTAGTCCATTTCAAAAGTGGAGAATCCAAATTACTCAGTTTTCATAAATATAGCCAACTACGCTGAGACCTTAACCGTAAAAGGGCTTGCAGATGTATGCATGACTGTATCATTCGCTATGTGTGGGGACATTAATAATTACTATGCGTCCATACTTCTTATAGGTCAACCTTAACATTATGTACTTTACCTCCAAAATAAATAAACTTCATAAACTTTATTACGATTTAGTTGACAAATCTAAGAGAACAAATCTAGACATCAAATTAAATATACAATGCATACCTATCCTTAATGAATATGTTAGGCTCCATATTGTGATTAAAATTTTTTAGTTACATAATTATAAATAAAATTACTACACTAATATCAGTCTAATTACACAAATAAATTTATTTATTTTTAACAAAAACATACATTTTTAAACTAAAAAATAAAATATCAATAAGCAATTTAATTGTATCATATCACAATTTAATTTTAGGCTATATACTTTTTTGAAGATTTGAATACTTATATGAAATATAGTTTTACTTACGCATATAGTTATAGATACATGAACTCTAGATTTTAGGATTTTTAACAAGTTTTTAATTCTATATACCACCAGTATTATTCAGTTTCATTATTAATTGCGTCGTACGTTATTTTGCTATTAATTGTCATATATATTTATTCATTGTTATTACGGCTAGTTGAAACGGTATAAAACCACAGTTGAACCATCAAATTTCATACCAATAAACTTTCCGATATTGTGGTCGGTACGGTTATTAAAACATTCCCTTTAAGAGGTATGTAGTCCATTCAAAAGTGGAGAATCCAAATTACTCAGTTTTCATAAATATAGCCAACTACGCCGAGACGTTAACCGTAAAAGGGCTTGCGGATGTATGCATGATCGTATCATTCGCTAATGGTGGGGACATTAATAATTACTGTGCGTCCATACTTCTTATAGGTCAACCTTAACATTATGTACTTTACCACCTAAATAAATGAACTTCATAAACTTTATTTCGATTTAGTTGACGAATCTAAAAGAACAAATCTAGATATCGAATTAAATATGCAATGCAAACCTATCCTAAATGAATATGTTAGCCTCCATATTGTGATTAAAATTTTTTAGTTACATAAATATAAAAACAATTACTACACTAATATCAGTCTAATTACACAAATAAATTTATTTATTTTTAACAAAAAAATACATTTTTAGACTAAAAAATAAAATATCAATAAGCAATTGAATTGTATCATATCCCAATTTAATTTTAGGCTATATACTTTTTGACGATATGAATACTTATATGAAATATAGTTTTACTTGCGCATATAGTTATAGATACATGAACTCTAGATTTTAGGATTTTTAACAAGTTTTTAATTCTATATACCACCAGTATTATTCGGTTTCATTATTAATTGCGTCGTACGTTATTTTGCTATTAATTGCCATATATATTTATTCATTATTATTACGGCTAGTTGAAATGGTACAAAACCACAGTTGAACCATCAAATTTCATATCACTAAACTTTCCGATATTGTGGTCGGTACGGTTATTAAAACATTCCCTTTAAGAGGTATGTAGTCCATTTCAAAAGTGGAGAATCCAAATTACTCAGTTTTCATAAATATAGCCAACTACGCTGAGACCTTAACCGTAAAAGGGCTTGCAGATGTATGCATGATTTGTATCATTCGCTATGTGTGGGGACATTAATAATTACTATGCGTCCATACTTCTTATAGGTCAACCTTAACATTATGTACTTTACCTCCAAAATAAATAAACTTCATAAACTTTATTACGATTTAGTTGACAAATCTAAGAGAACAAATCTAGACATCAAATTAAATATACAATGCATACCTATCCTTAATGAATATGTTAGGCTCCATATTGTGATTAAAATTTTTTAGTTACATAATTATAAATAAAATTACTACACTAATATCAGTCTAATTACACAAATAAATTTATTTATTTTTAACAAAAACATACATTTTTAAACTAAAAAATAAAATATCAATAAGCAATTTAATTGTATCATATCACAATTTAATTTTAGGCTATATACTTTTTTGAAGATTTGAATACTTATATGAAATATAGTTTTACTTACGCATATAATTATAGATACATGAACTCTAGATTTTAGGATTTTTAACTACTTTTTAATTCTATATACCACTAGTATTATCTGGTTTCATTATTAATTGAGTCGTACGTTATTTTGCTATTAATTGTCATATATATTTATTCATTATTATTACGGCCAGTTGAAATGGTACAAAACCACAGTTGAACCATCAAATTTCATACCACTAAACTTTCCAATATTGTTGTCGGTACGGTTATTAAAATATTCCCTTTAAGAGGTATGTACTCCATTTCAAAAGTAGAGAATCCCAAATTATTCACTTTTTATAAATATAGCCAACTACGCTGAGACATTAACCGTAAAAGGGCTTGTAGTTGTATGCATGACTATCTCATTCGCTATGTGTGGGGACATTAATAATTACTGTGCGTCCATACTTCTTACAGGTCAACCTTAACATTATGTACTTTACCACCAAAATAAATGAACTTCATAAAACTTTATTTCAATTTAGTTGACGAATCTAAAAGAACAAATCTAGACATCAAATTAAATATTCAATGCAAACCCATCCTTAATGAATATGTTAGCCTCCATATTGTGATTAAAAATTTTTAGTTACATAATTATAATAAAAATTACTACACTGCCATTAGTCTAATTACACAAATAAGTTTATTTATTTTTAACAAAAACATACATTTTTAAACTAAAAAATAAAATATCAATAAGCAATTGAATTGTATCATATCCCAATTTAATTTTAGGCTATATACTTTTTTGAAGATATGAATACTTATATGAAATATAGTTTTACTTACGCATATAGTTATAGATACATGAACTCTAGATTTTAGGATTTTTAACTAATTTTTAATTCTATATACCACCAGTATTATCCAGTTTCATTATTAATTGAGTCGTACGTTATTTTGCTATTATATATATTTATTCATTATTATTACGGCTAGTTGAAATGGTACAGAACCACAGTTGAACCATCGAATTTCATATCACTAAACATTCCGATAATATAAAAACAATTACTACACTAATATCAGTCTAATTACACAAATAAATTTATTTATTTTTAACAAAAACATACATTTTTAGACTAAAAAATAAAATATCAATAAGCAATTGAATTGTATCATATCCCAATTTAATTTTAGGCTATATACTTTTTTGAAGATATGAATACTTATATGAAATATAGTTTTACTTACGCATATAGTTATAGATACATGAACTCTAGATTTTAAGATTTTTAACAAGTTTTTAATTCTATATACCACCAGTATTATTCGGTTTCATTATTAATTGCGTCGTATGTTATTTTGCTATTAATTGCCATATATATTTATTCATTATCATTACGGCTAGTTGAAATGGTACAAAACCACAGTTATACCATCAAATTTCATATCACTAAACTTTCCGATATTGTTGTCGGTACGGTTATTAAAACATTCCCTTTAAGAGGTATGTAGTCCATTTCAAAAGTGGAGAATCCAAATTACTCAGTTTTCATAAATATAGCCAACTACGCTGAGACGTTAACCGTAAAAGGGCTTGCAGATGTATGCATGACTGTATCATTCGCTGTGTGGGGACATTAATAATTACTATGCGTCCATACTTCTTATAGGTCAACCTTAACATTATGTACTTTACCTCCAAAATAAATAAACTTCATAAACTTTATTACGATTTAGTTGACAAATCTAAGAGAACAAATCTAGACATCAAATTAAATATACAATGCATACCTATCCTTAATGAATATGTTAGGCTCCATATTGTGATTAAAATTTTTTAGTTACATAATTGTAAATAAAATTACTACACTAATATCAGTCTAATTACACAAATAAATTTATTTATTTTTAACAAAAACATATATTTTTAAACTAAAAAATAAAATATCAATAAGCAATTTAATTGTATCATATCACAATTTAATTTTAGGCTATATACTTTTTTGAAGATTTGAATACTTATATGAAATATAGTTTTACTTACGCATATAATTATAGATACATGAACTCTAGATTTTAGGATTTTTAACTACTTTTTAATTCTATATACCACTAGTATTATCTGGTTTCATTATTAATTGAGTCGTACGTTATTTTGCTATTAATTGTCATATATATTTATTCATTATTATTACGGCTTCGTTGAAATGGTACAAAACCACAGTTGAACCATCAAATTTCATACCACTAAACTTTCCAATATTGTTGTCGGTACGGTTATTAAAATATTCCCTTTAAGAGGTATGTACTCCATTTCAAAAGTAGAGAATCCCAAATTATTCACTTTTTATAAATATAGCCAACTACGCTGAGACATTAACCGTAAAAGGGCTTGCAGTTGTATGCATGACTATCTCATTCGCTATGTATGGGGACATTAATAATTATTGTGCGTCCATACTTCTTACAGGTCAACCTTAACATTATGTACTTTACCACCAAAATAAATGAACTTCATAAAACTTTATTTCAATTTAGTTGACGAATCTAAAAGAACAAATCTAGACATCAAATTAAATATTCAATGCAAACCCATCCTTAATGAATATGTTAGCCTCCAAATTGTGATTAAAATTTTTTAGTTACATAATTATAATAAAAATTACTACACTGCCATCAGTCTAATTACACAAATAAGTTTATTTATTTTTAACAAAAACATACATTTTTAAACTAAAAAATAAAATATCAATAAGCAATTGAATTGTATCATATCACAATTTAATTTTAGGTTATATACTTTTTTGAAGATATGAACACTTATATAAAAAATATAGTTTTACTTACGCATATAGTTATAGATACATGAACTCTAGATTTTAGGATTTTTAACTAATTTTTAATTCTATATACCACCAGTATTATCCGGTTTCATTATTAATTGAGTCGTACGTTATTTTGCTATTATATATATTTATTCATTATTATTACGGCTAGTTGAAATGGTACAGAACCACAGTTGAACCATCGAATTTCATACCACTAAACTTTCCGATATTGTGGTCGGTACGGTTATTAAAACATTCCCTTTAAGAGGTATGTAGTCCATTTCAAAAGTGGACAATCCAAATTACTCAGTTTTCATAAATATAGCCAACTACGCTGAGACGTTAACCGTAAAAGGGCTTGCGGATGTATGCATGACTGTATCATTCGCTATGTGTGGGGACATTAATAATTACTGTGCGTCCATACTTCTTATTGGTCAACCTTAACATTATGTACTTTACCTCCAAAATAAATAAACTTCATAAACTTTATTTCGATTTAGTTGACGAATCTAAGAGAACAAATCTAGACATCAAATTAAATATACAATGCATACCTATCCTTAATGAATATGTTAGGCTCCATATTGCGATTAAAATATTTTAGTTACATAATTGTAAATAAAATTCCTACACTAATATAAGTCTAATTACACAAATAAATTTATTTATTTTTAACAAAAACATACATTTTTAAACTAAAAAATAAAATATCAATAAGCAATTGAATTGTATCATATTACAATTTAATTTTAGGCTATATACTTTTTTGAAGATATGAATACTTATATGAAATATAGTTTTACTTACGCATATAGTTATAGATACATGAACTCTAGATTTTAGGATTTTTAACTACTTTTTAATTCTATATACCACCAGTATTATCTGGTTTCATTATTAATTGAGTCGCACGTTATTTTGCTATAAATTGCAATATATATTTATTAATTATTATTACGGTCAGTTGAAATGGTACAAAACCACAGTTGAACCATCAAATTTCATACCACTAAACATTCTGATATTGTGGTCGGTACGGTTATTAAAACATTCCCTTTAAGAGGTATGTACTCCATTTCAAAAGTAAAGAATCCCAAATTATTCACTTTTTATAAATATAGCCAACTACGCTGAGACATTAACCGTAAAAGGGCTTGCAGTTGTATGCATGACTATCTCATTCGCTATGTGTGGGGACATTAATAATTACTGTGCGTCCATACTTCTTACAGGTCAACCTTATCATTATGTACTTTACCACGAAAATAAATGAACTTCATATAATTTTTTTTCGATTTAGTTGATGAATCTAAAAGAAGATATTTAGACATCAAATTAAATATACAATTGCAAACCTATCCTGAATTAATATGTTAGCCTCCATATTGTGATTATTTTTTTTCAGTTACATAATTATAAAAAAAATAAACAGTATTCTCTACACTAGACATCAGTCTAATTACACAAATAAGTTTATTTATTTTTAATAAATACATTCTGTTTTAATTAAAAAAAATAAAATATAAAAAATTATAATTTTGTCATATCACAACTTACTTTTACGTTATATACTTTTTTGAAGATATGAATTCCTTTATGAAATATAGTTTTACTAACGCATATAATTATAGATATATGAAGTCTATATTTTAGGATATTTAACTACTTTTTAATTCTATGTATGACTAGTATTATCCAGTTTGATTATTAATTGAGTCGTACGTTATTTTGCTAGTAATTGTCATATTTATTTTTCCTTTATTATTACAAAAAGTTAAAACGTTACGTAACCCGGTTGAACAATCAAATTTCATACCACTAAACATTCCGTTATTGTGGTCGGTATGATTATTAAAATATTACCTTTAAGAGGTATGCACTCCATTTTAAAAGTGGAGAATCCCAAATTATTAACTTTTCATAAATATAGCCAACTATGCTGATACGTTATCCGTAAAAGGGTATGCAGCTATATGCATGACTATCTCATACGCTATGTGTGGGAACATTAATAATTACGGTGCGTCCATACTTCTAATCGATCAACCTTATCATTACGTAAATTACCACCAAAATTAATGAACTTCATATAATTTTATTTCGATTTAGTTGACGAATCTAAAAGAAGAAATCTAGACATCAAATAAATATACAATGCAAACCTATCCCGAATTAATTTGTTAGCCTCCATATTGTGATTATATTTTTTCAGTTACATAATTATAAAAAAAAATTAAACAGTATTATCTACACTAACATCAGTCTAATTACACAAATAAGTTTATTTATTTTTAATAAATACATTCTGTTTTAATTAAAAAAATATCTATAAAAAATAGAATTGTATCATATAACAACCTACTTTTAGGTTATATACTTTTTTGAAGATATGAATTCCTTTGTGAAATATAGTTTTACTAACGCATATAATTATCGATATATGAAGTCTAGATTTTAGGATATTTAACTACTTTATAATTCAATATACGACTAATATTATCCGGTTTTATTAATAATTGAGTCGTACGTTATTTTGCTAGTAATTGTCATATATATTTTTTCTTTATTATTACGGCAAGTTGAAACGATACGAAACCACGGTTGAACCATCAAATTTCATACCACTAAACTTTCCGATATTGTAGTCGGTACGATTATTAAAACATTTCCTTTAAGAGGTATGTACTCCATTTCAAAAGTGGAGAATCCCAAATTATGCACTTTTCATAAATATAGCCAACTACGTTAATACGTTAACCGTAAAAGGGCATGCGGTTGTATGCATGACTATCTCATACGCTATGTGTGGGAACATTAATAATTACGGTGCGTCCATACTTCTTATCGGTCAACCTTATCATTTTGTAAATTACCACCAAAATAAATGAACTTTATATAATTTTATTTCGATTTAGTTGACGAATCAAAAAGAAGAAATCTAGACATCAAATTAAATATACAATACAAACCTATCCCGAATTAATTTGTTAGCCTCCATATTGTGATTATATTTTTTCAGTTACATAATTATAAAAAAAATTAAACGGTATTATCTACACTAACATCGGTCTAATTACACAAATAAGTTTATTTATTTTTAATAAATACATTCGTTTTAATTAAAAAAAATATCTATAAAAAATAGAATTGTATCATATAACAACCAACTTTTAGGTTATATACTTTTTTTAAGATATGAATTCCTTTATGAAACATAGTTTTACTAACGCATATAATTATCGATATATGAAGTCTAGATTTTAGGATATTTAACTACTTTATAATTCAATATACGACTAATATTATCCGGTTTTAATAATAATTGAGTCGTACTTTATTTTGCTAGTAATTGTCATATATATTTTTTCTTTATTATTACAGCAAGTTGAAACAGTACGAAACCACGGTTGAACCATCAAATTTCATACCACAAAACTTTCCGATATTGTGGTCGGTACGATTATTAAAACATTTCCTTTAAGAGGTATGTACTCCATTTCAAAAGTGGAGAATCCCAAATTATGCACTTTTCATAAATATAGCCAACTATGTTGAGACCTTAACCGTAAAAGGGCATGCAGCTGTATGCATGACTATCTCATACGCTATGTGTGGGAACATTAATAATTACAGTGCGTCCATACTTCTTATCGGTCAACCTTATCATTTTGTAAATTACCACCAAAATAAATGAACTTCATATAATTTTATTTCGATTTAGTTGACGAATCAAAAAGAAGAAATCTAGACATCAAATTAAATATACAATACAAACCTATCCCGAATTAATTTGTTAGCCTCCATATTGTGATTATATTTTTTCAGTTACATAATTATAAAAAAATTAAACATTATTCTCTACACTAACATTAGTCTAATTACACAAATAGGTTTATTTATTCTTAATAAATACATTTTTTAATTAAAAAATATAAAATATAAAAAATTATAATTTTGTCATATCACAACTTACTTTTACGTTATATACCTTTTTGAAGATATGAATTCCTTTATGAAATATAGTTTCACTAACGCATATAATTATAGATATATGAAGTCTATATTTTAGGATATTTAACTACTTTTTAATTCTATGTATGACTAGTATTATCCAGTTTGATTATTAATTGAGTCGTACGTTATTTTGCTAGTAATTGTCATATTTATTTTTCCTTTATTATTACAAAAAGTTAAAACGTTACGTAACCCGGTTGAACAATCAAATTTCATACCACTAAACTTTCCGATATTGTGGTCGGTATGATTATTAAAATATTACCTTTAAGAGGTATGCACTCCATTTTAAAAGTGGAGAATCCCAAATTATTAACTTTTCATAAATATAGCCAACTATGCTGATACGTTATCCGTAAAAGGGTATGCAGCTATATGCATGACTATCTCATACGCTATGTGTGGGAACATTAATAATTACGGTGCGTCCATACTTCTAATCGATCAACCTTATCATTTTGTAAATTACCACCAAAATTAATGAACTTCATATAATTTTATTTCGATTTAGTTGACGAATCTAAAAGAAGAAATCTAGACATCAAATAAATATACAATGCAAACCTATCCCGAATTAATTTGTTAGCCTCCATATTGTGATTATATTTTTTCAGTTACATAATTATAAAAAAAAATTAAACGGTATTATCTACACTAACATCGGTCTAATTACACAAATAAGTTTATTTATTTTTAATAAATACATTCTGTTTTAATTAAAAAAATATCTATAAAAAATAGAATTGTATCATATAACAACCTACTTTTAGGTTATATACTTTTTTGAAGATATGAATTCCTTTGTGAAATATAGTTTTACTAACGCATATAATTATCGATATATGAAGTCTAGATTTTAGGATATTTAACTACTTTATAATTCAATATACGACTAATATTATCCGGTTTTATTAATAATTGAGTCGTACGTTATTTTGCTAGTAATTGTCATATATATTTTTTCTTTATTATTACGGCAAGTTGAAACGATACGAAACCACGGTTGAACCATCAAATTTCATACCACTAAACTTTCCGATATTGTGGTCGGTACGATTATTAAAACATTTCCTTTAAGAGGTATGTACTCCATTTCAAAAGTGGAGAATCCCAAATTATGCACTTTTCATAAATATAGCCAACTACGTTAATACGTTAACCGTAAAAGGGCATGCGAGTTCGTATGCATGACTATCTCATACGCTATGTGTGGGAACATTAATAATTACGGTGCGTCCATACTTCTTATCGGTCAACCTTATCATTTTGTAAATTACCACCAAAATAAATGAACTTCATATAATTTTATTTCGATTTAGTTGACGAATCAAAAAGAAGAAATCTAGACATCAAATTAAATATACAATACAAACCTATCCCGAATTAATTTGTTAGCCTCCATATTGTGATTATATTTTTTCAGTTACATAATTATAAAAAATTAAACATTATTCTCGACACTAACATTAGTCTAATTACACAAATAGGTTTATTTATTTTTAATAAATACATTTTTTAATTAAAAAATATAAAATATAAAAAATTATAATTTTGTCATATCACAACTTACTTTTACGTTATATACTTTTTTGAAGATATGAATTCCTTTATGAAATATAGTTTTACTAACGCATATAATTATAGATATATGAAGTCTATATTTTAGGATATTTAACTACTTTTTAATTCTATATATGGCTAGTATTATCCAGTTTGATTATTAATTGAGTCGTACGTTATTTTGCTAGTAATTGTCATATTTATTTTTCCTTTATTATTACAAAAAGTTAAAACGTTACGTAACCCGGTTGAACAATCAAATTTCATACCACTAAACTTTCCGATATTGTGGTCGGTATGATTATTAAAATATTACCTTTAAGAGGTATGCACTCCATTTTAAAAGTGGAGAATCCCAAATTATTAACTTTTCATAAATATAGCCAACTATGCTGATACGTTATCCGTAAAAGGGTATGCAGCTATATGCATGACTATCTCATACGCTATGTGTGGGAACATTAATAATTACGGTGCGTCCATACTTCTAATCGATCAACCTTATCATTCTGTAAATTACCACCAAAATTAATGAACTTCATATAATTTTATTTCGATTTAGTTGACGAATCTAAAAGAAGAAATCTAGACATCAAATAAATATACAATGCAAACCTATCCCGAATTAATTTGTTAGCCTCCATATTGTGATTATATTTTTTCAGTTACATAATTATAAAAAAAATTTAAACAGTATTATCTACACTAACATCAGTCTAATTACACAAATAAGTTTATTTATTTTTAATAAATACATTCTGTTTTAATTAAAAAAATATCTATAAAAAATAGAATTGTATCATATAACAACCTACTTTTAGGTTATATACTTTTTTGAAGATATGAATTCCTTTGTGAAATATAGTTTTACTAACGCATATAATTATCGATATATGAAGTCTAGATTTTAGGATATTTAACTACTTTATAATTCAATATACGACTAATATTATCCGGTTTTATTAATAATTGAGTCGTACGTTATTTTGCTAGTAATTGTCATATATATTTTTTCTTTATTATTACAGCAAGTTGAAACAGTACGAAACCACGGTTGAACCATCAAATTTCATACCACAAAACTTTCCGATATTGTGGTCGGTACGATTATTAAAACATTTCCTTTAAGAGGTATGTACTCCATTTCAAAAGTGGAGAATTCCAAATTATTTACTTTTCATAAATATAGCCAACTACGTTGAGATGTTAACCGTAAAAGGGCATGCAGCTGTATGCATGACTATCTCATACGCTCTGTGTGGGAACATTAATAATTACGGTGCGTCCATACTTCTAATCGATCAACCTTATCATTCTGTAAATTACCACCAAAATTAATGAACTTCATATAATTTTATTTCGATTTAGTTGACGAATCTAAAAGAAGAAATCTAGACATCAAATAAATATACAATGCAAACCTATCCCGAATTAATTTGTTAGCCTCCATATTGTGATTATATTTTTTCAGTTACATAATTATAAAAAAAAATTAAACAGTATTATCTACACTAACATCAGTCTAATTACACAAATAAGTTTATTTATTTTTAATAAATACATTCTGTTTTAATTAAAAAAATATCTATAAAAAATAGAATTGTATCATATAACAACCTACTTTTAGGTTATATAGTTTTTTGAAGATATGAATTCCTTTATGAAATATAGTTTTACTAACGCATATAATTATCGATATATAAAGTCTAGATTTTAGGATATTTAACTACTTTATAATTCAATATACGACTAATACTATCCGGTTTTATTAATAATTGAGTCGTACGTTATTTTGCTAGTAATTGTCATATATATTTTTTCTTTATTATTACAGCAAGTTGAAACAGTACGAAACCACGGTTGAACCATCAAATTTCATACCACTAAACTTTCTGATATTGTGGTTGGTACGATTATTAAAACATTTCCTTTAAGAGGTATGTACTCCATTTCAAAAGTGGAGAATTCCAAATTATTTACTTTTCATAAATATAGCCAACTACGTTGAGAAGTTAACCGTAAAAGGGCATGCAGCTGTATGCATGACTATCTCATACGCTCTGTGTGGGAACATTAATAATTATGGTGCGTCCATACTTCTAATCGATCAACCTTATCATTCTGTAAATTACCACCAAAATTAATGAACTTCATATAATTTTATTTCGATTTAGTTGACGAATCTAAAAGAAGAAATCTAGACATCAAATAAATATACAATGCAAACCTATCCCGAATTAATTTGTTAGCCTCCATATTGTGATTATATTTTTTCAGTTACATAATTATAAAAAAAAATTAAACAGTATTATCTACACTAACATCAGTCTAATTACACAAATAATTTTATTTATTTTTAATAAATACATTCTGTTTTAATTAAAAAAATATCTATAAAAAATAGAATTGTATCATATAACAACCTACTTTTAGGTTATATACTTTTTTGAAGATATGAATTCCTTTATGAAATATAGTTTTACTAACGCATATAATTATCGATATACGAAGTCTAGATTTTAGGATATTTAACTACTTTATAATTCAATATACGACTAATATTATCCGGTTTTGTTAATAATTGAGTCGTACGTTATTTTGCTAGTAATTGTCATATATATTTTTTCTTTATTATTACAGCAAGTTGAAACAGTACGAAACCACGGTTGAATCATCAAATTTCATACCACTAAACTTTCCGATATTGTGGTCGGTACGATTATTAAAACATTTCCTTTAAGAGGTATGTACTCCATTTCAAAAGTGGAGAATCCCAAATTATGCACTTTTCATAAATATAGCCAACTACGTTAATACGTTAACCGTAAAAGGGCATGCGAGTTGTATGCATGACTATCTCATACGCTATGTGTGGGAACATTAATAATTACGGTGCGTCCATACTTCTTATCGGTCAACCTTATCATTTTGTAAATTACCACCAAAATAAATGAACTTCATATAATTTTATTTCGATTTAGTTGACGAATCAAAAAGAAGAAATCTAGACATCAAATTAAATATACAATACAAACCTATCCCAAATTAATTTGTTAGCCTCCATATTGTGATTATATTTTTTCGGTTACATAATTATAAAAAAAAATTAAACAGTATTATCTACACTAACATCAGTCTAATTACACAAATAATTTTATTTATTTTTAATAAATACATTCTGTTTTAATTAAAAAAATATCTATAAAAAATAGAATTGTATCATATAACAACCAACTTTTAGGTTATATACTTTTTTGAAGATATGAATTCCTTTATGAAATATAGTTTTACTAACGCATATAATTATCGATATATGAAGTCTAGATTTTAGGATATTTAACTACTTTATAATTCAATATACGACTAATATTATCCGGTTTTATTAATAATTGAGTCGTACGTTATTTTGCTAGTAATTGTCATATATATTTTTTCTTTATTATTACGGCAAGTTGAAACGATACGAAACCACGGTTGAACCATCAAATTTCATACCACAAAACTTTCCGATATTGTGGTCGGTACGATTATTAAAACATTTCCTTTAAGAGGTATGTACTCCATTTCAAAAGTGGAGAATCCCAAATTATGCACTTTTCATAAATATAGCCAACTACGTTAATACGTTAACCGTAAAAGGGCATGCGGTTGTATGCATGACTATCTCATACGCTATGTGTGGGAACATTAATAATTACGGTGCGTCCATACTTCTTATCGGTCAACCTTATCATTTTGTAAATTACCACCAAAATAAATGAACTTCATATAATTTTATTTCGATTTAGTTGACGAATCAAAAAGAAGAAATCTAGACATCAAATTAAATATACAATACAAACCTATCCCGAATTAATTTGTTAGCCTCCATATTGTGATTATATTTTTTCAGTTACATAATTATAAAAAAAATTAAACGGTATTATCTACACTAACATCGGTCCAATTACACAAATAAGTTTATTTATTTTTAATAAATACATTGTTTTAATTATAAAAAATATCTATAAAAAATAGAATTGTATCATATAACAACCTACTTTTAGTTTATATACTTTTTTGAAGATATGAATTCCTTTATGAAATATAGTTTTACTGACGCATATAATTATCGATATATGAAGTCTAGATTTTAGGATATTTAACTACTTTATAATTCAATATACGACTAATATTATCCGGTTTTATTAATAATTGAGTCGTACGTTATTTTGCTAGTAATTGTCATATATATTTTTTCTTTATTATTACGGCAAGTTGAAACGATACGAAACCACGGTTGAACCATCAAATTTCATACCACAAAACTTTTCGATATTGTGGTCGGTACGATTATTAAAACATTTCCTTTAAGAGGTATGTACTCCATTTCAAAAGTGGAGAATCCCAAATTATGCACTTTTCATAAATATAGCCAACTACGTTAATACGTTAACCGTAAAAGGGCATGCGTTGTATGCATGACTATCTCATACGCTATGTGTGGGAACATTAATAGTTACGGTGCGTCCATACTTCTTATCGGTCAACCTTATCATTTTGTAAATTACCACCAAAATAAATGAACTTCATATAATTTTATTTCGATTTAGTTGACGAATCAAAAAGAAGAAATCTAGACATCAAATTAAATATACAATACAAACCTATCCCGAATTAATTTGTTAGCCTCCATATTGTGATTATATTTTTTCAGTTACATAATTATAAAAAAAAATTAAACAGTATTATCTACACTAACATCAGTCCAATTACACAAATAAGTTTATTTATTTTTAATAAATACATTCTGTTTTAATTATAAAAAATATCTATAAAAAATAGAACTGTATCATATAACAACCTACTTTTAGTTTATATACTTTTTTGAAGATATGAATTCCTTTATGAAATATAGTTTTACTGACGCATATAATTATCGATATATGAAGTCTAGATTTTAGGATATTTAACTACTTTATAATTCAATATACGACTAATATTATCCGGTTTTATTAATAATTGAGTCGTACGTTATTTTGCTAGTAATTGTCATATATATTTTATCTTTATTATTACGGCAAGTTGAAACAGTACGAAACCACGGTTGAACCATCAAATTTCATACCACAAAACTTTCCGATATTGTGGTCGGTACGATTATTAAAACATTTCCTTTAAGAGGTATGTACTCCATTTCAAAAGTGGAGAATTCCAAATTATTTACTTTTCATAAATATAGCCAACTACGTTGAGATGTTAACCGTAAAAGGGCATGTAGCTGTATGCATGACTATCTCATACGCTCTGTGTGGGAACATTAATAATTACGGTGCGTCCATACTTCTAATCGATCAACCTTATCATTCTGTAAATTACCACCAAAATTAATGAACTTCATATAATTTTATTTCGATTTAGTTGACGAATCTAAAAGAAGAAATCTAGACATCAAATAAATATACAATGCAAACCTATCCCGAATTAATTTGTTAGCCTCCATATTGTGATTATATTTTTTCAGTTACATAATTATAAAAAAAAATTAAACGATATTATCTACACTAACATCGGTCTAATTACACAAATAAGTTTATTTATTTTTAATAAATACATTCCGTTTTAATTAAAAAAATATCTATAAAAAATAGAATTGTATCATATAACAACCTACTTTTAGGTTATATACTTTTTTGAAGATATGAATTCCTTTATGAAATATAGTTTTACTAACGCATATAATTATCGATATATAAAGTCTAGATTTTAGGATATTTAACTACTTTATAATTCAATATACGACTAATACTATCCGGTTTTATTAATAATTGAGTCGTACGTTATTTTACTAGTAATTGTCATATATATTTTTTTCTTTATTATTACGGCAAGTTGAAACGATACGAAACCACGGTTGAACCATCAAATTTCATACCACTAAACTTTCTGATATTGTGGTTGGTACGATTATTAAAACATTTCCTTTAAGAGGTATGTACTCCATTTCAAAAGTGGAGAATTCCAAATTATTTACTTTTCATAAATATAACCAACTACGTTGAGAAGTTAACCGTAAAAGGGCATGCGAGTTTGTATGCATGACTATCTCATACGCTATGTGTGGGAACATTAATAATTACGGTGCGTCCATACTTCTAATCGATCAACCTTATCATTCCGTAAATTACCACCAAAATTAATGAACTTCATATAATTTTATTTCGATTTAGTTGACGAATCTAAAAGAAGAAATCTAGACATCAAATAAATATACAATGCAAACCTATCCCGAATTAATTTGTTAGCCTCCATATTGTGATTATATTTTTTCAGTTACATAATTATAAAAAAAAATTAAACGGTATTATCTACACTAACATCGGTCTAATTACACAAATAAGTTTATTTATTTTTAATAAATACATTCTGTTTTAATTAAAAAAATATCTATAAAAAATAGAATTGTATCATATAACAACCTACTTTTAGGTTATATACTTTTTTGAAGATATGAATTCCTTTATGAAATATAGTTTTACTAACGCATATAATTATCGATATATGAAGTCTAGATTTTAGGATATTTAACTACTTTATAATTCAATATACGACTAATATTATCCGGTTTTATTAATAATTGAGTCGTACGTTATTTTGCTAGTAATTGTCATATATATTTTTTCTTTATTATTACAGCAAGTTGAAACAGTACGAAACCACGGTTGAATCATCAAATTTCATACCACTAATCTTTCCGATATTGTGGTCGGTACGATTATTAAAACATTTCCTTTAAGAGGTATGTACTCCATTTCAAAAGTGGAGAATCCCAAATTATGCACTTTTCATAAATATAGCCAACTACGTTAATACGTTAACCGTAAAGGGCATGCGAGTGTATGCATGACTATCTCATACGCTATGTGTGGGAACATTAATAATTACGGTGCGTCCATACTTCTTATCGGTCAACCTTATCATTTTGTAAATTACCACCAAAATAAATGAACTTCATATAATTTTATTTCGATTTAGTTGACGAATCAAAAAGAAGAAATCTAGACATCAAATTAAATATACAATACAAACCTATCCCGAATTAATTTGTTAGCCTCCATATTGTGATTATATTTTTTCAGTTATATAATTATAAAAAAAAATTAAACAGTATTATCTACACTAACATCAGTCCAATTACACAAATAAGTTTATTTATTTTTTATAAATACATTCTGTTTTAATTATAAAAAATATCTATAAAAAATAGAATTGTATCATATAACAACCTACTTTTAGTTTATATACTTTTTTGAAGATATGAATTCCTTTATGAAATATAGTTTTACTAACGCATATAATTATCGATATATAAAGTCTAGATTTTAGGATATTTAACTACTTTATAATTCAATATACGACTAATACTATCCGGTTTTATTAATAATTGAGTCGTACGTTATTTTGCTAGTAATTGTCATATATATTTTTTCTTTATTATTACAGCAAGTTGAAACGATACGAAACCACGGTTGAACCATCAAATTTCATACCACTAAACTTTCTGATATTGTGGTTGGTACGATTATTAAAACATTTCCTTTAAGAGGTATGTACTCCATTTCAAAAGTGGAGAATTCCAAATTATTTACTTTTCATAAATATAGCCAACTACGTTGAGAAGTTAACCGTAAAAGGGCATGCAGCTGTATGCATGACTATCTCATACGCTCTGTGTGGGAACATTAATAATTACGTTGCGTCCATACTTCTAATCGATCAACCTTATCATTTTGTAAATTACCACCAAAATTAATGAACTTCATATAATTTTATTTCGATTTAGTTGACGAATCTAAAAGAAGAAATCTAGACATCAAATAAATATACAATGCAAACCTATCCCGAATTAATTTGTTAGCCTCCATATTGTGATTATATTTTTTTAGTTACATAATTATAAAAAAAAATTAAACAGTATTATCTACACTAACATCAGTCTAATTACACAAATAAGTTTATTTATTTTTAATAAATACATTCTGTTTTAATTAAAAAAATATCTATAAAAAATAGAATTGTATCATATAACAACCTACTTTTAGGTTATATACTTTTTTGAAGATATGAATTCCTTTATGAAATATAGTTTTACTAACGCATATAATTATCGATATATGAAGTCTAGATTTTAGGATATTTAACTACTTTATAATTCAATATACGACTAATATTATCCGGTTTTATTAATAATTGAGTCGTACGTTATTTTGCTAGTAATTGTCATATATATTTTTTCTTTATTATTACGGCAAGTTGAAACGATACGAAACCACGGTTGAATCATCAAATTTCATACCACTAAACTTTCCGATATTGTGGTCGGTACGATTATTAAAACATTTCCTTTAAGAGGTATGTACTCCATTTCAAAAGTGGAGAATCCCAAATTATGCACTTTTCATAAATATAGCCAACTACGTTAATACGTTAACCGTAAAAGGGCATGCAGTTGTATGCATGACTATCTCATACGCTATGTGTGGGAACATTAATAATTACAGTGCGTCCATACTTCTTATCGGTCAACCTTATCATTTTGTAAATTACCACCAAAATAAATGAACTTCTTATAATTTTATTTCGATTTAGTTGACGAATCAAAAAGAAGAAATCTAGACATCAAATTAAATATACAATACAAACCTATCCCGAATTAATTTGTTAGCCTCCATATTGTGATTATATTTTTTCAGTTACATAATTATAAAAAAAAATTAAACAGTATTATCTACACTAACATCAGTCTAATTACACAAATAAATTTATTTATTTTAATAAATACATTCTGTTTTAATTAAAAAAAATATCTATAAAAAATAGAATTGTATCATATAACAACCAACTTTTAGGTTATATAATTTTTTGAAGATATGAATTCCTTTATGAAATATAGTTTTACTAACGCATATAATTATCGATATATGAAGTCTAGATTTTAGGATATTTAACTACTTTATAATTCAATATACGACTAATATTATCCGGTTTTATTAATAATTGAGTCGTACGTTATTTTGCTAGTAATTGTCATATATATTTTTTCTTTATTATTACGGCAAGTTGAAACGGTACGAAACCACGGTTGAACCATCAAATTTCATACCACAAAACTTTCCGATATTGTGGTCGGTACGATTATTAAAACATTTCCTTTAAGAGGTATGTACTCCATTTCAAAAGTGGAGAATCCCAAATTATGCACTTTTCATAAATATAGCCAACTACGTTAATACGTTAACCGTAAAAGGGCATGCAGCTGTATGCATGACTATCTCATACGCTATGTGTGGGAACATTAATAATTACGGTGCGTCCATACTTCTTATCGGTCAACCTTATCATTTTGTAAATTACCACCAAAATAAATGAACTTCATATAATTTTATTTCGATTTAGTTGACGAATCAAAAAGAAGAAATCTAGACATCAAATTAAATATACAATACAAACCTATCCCGAATTAATTTGTTAGCCTCCATATTGTGATTATATTTTTTCAGTTACATAATTATAAAAAAAAATTAAACAGTATTATCTACACTAACATCAGTCTAATTACACAAATAAGTTTATTTATTTTTAATAAATACATTCTGTTTTAATTATAAAAAATATCTATAAAAAATAGAATTGTATCATATAACAACCTACTTTTAGTTTATATACTTTTTTGAAGATATGAATTCCTTTATGAAATATAGTTTTACTAACGCATATAATTATCGATATATGAAGTCTAGATTTTAGGATATTTAACTACTTTATAATTCAATATACGACTAATATTATCCGGTTTTATTAATAATTGAGTCGTACGTTATTTTGCTAGTAATTGTCATATATATTTTTTCTTTATTATTAAAGCAAGTTCAAACGGTACGAAACCACGGTTGAACCATCAAATTTCATACCACAAAACTTTCCGATATTGTGGTCGGTACGATTATTAAAACATTTCCTTTAAGAGGTATGTACTCCATTTCAAAAGTGGAGAATCCCAAATTATGCACTTTTCATAAATATAGCCAACTACGTTAATACGTTAACAGTAAAAGGGCATGCACTTGTATGCATGACTATCTCATACGCTATGTGTGGGAACATTAATAATTACGGTGCGTCCATACTTCTTATCGGTCAACCTTATCATTTTGTAAATTACCACCAAAATAAATGAACTTCATATAATTTTATTTCGATTTAGTTGACGAATCAAAAAGAAGAAATCTAGACATCAAATTAAATATACAATACAAACCTATCCCGAATTAATTTGTTAGCCTCCATATTGTGATTATATTTTTTCAGTTACATAATTATAAAAAAAAATTAAACGGTATTATCTACACTAACATCAGTCTAATTACACAAATAAGTTTATTTATTTTTAATAAATACATTCTATTTTAATTATAAAAAATATCTATAAAAAATAGAATTGTATCATATAACAACCTACTTTTAGGTTATATAATTTTTTGAAGATATGAATTCCTTTATGAAATATAGTTTTACTAACGCATATAATTATCGATATATGAAGTCTAGATTTTAGGATATTTAACTACTTTATAATTCAATATACGACTAATATTATCCGGTTTTATTAATAATTGAGTCGTACGTTATTTTGCTAGTAATTGTCATATATATTTTTTCTTTATTATTACAGCAAGTTGAAACGATACGAAACCACGGTTGAACCATCAAATTTCATACCACTAAACTTTCGATATTGTGGTCGGTACGATTATTAAAACATTTCCTTTAAGAGGTATGTACTCCATTTCAAAAGTGGAGAATCCCAAATTATGCACTTTTCATAAATATAGCCAACTACGTTAATACGTTAACCGTAAAAGGGCATGCGATTGTATGCATGACTATCTCATACGCTATGTGTGGGAACATTAATAATTACGGTGCGTCCATACTTCTTATCGGTCAACCTTATCATTTTGTAAATTACCACCAAAATAAATGAACTTCATATAATTTTATTTCGATTTAGTTGACGAATCAAAAAGAAGAAATCTAGACATCAAATTAAATATACAATACAAACCTATCCCGAATTAATTTGTTAGCCTCCATATTGTGATTATATTTTTTCAGTTACATAATTATAAAAAAAATTAAACAGTATTATCTACACTAACATCAGTCTAATTACACAAATAAGTTTATTTATTTTTTAATAAATACATTCTGTTTTAATTATAAAAAATATCTATAAAAAATAGAATTGTATCATATAACAACCTACTTTTAGGTTATATACTTTTTGAAGATATGAATTCCTTTATGAAATATAGTTTTACTAACGCATATAATTATCGATATATGAAGTCTAGATTTTAGGATATTTAACTACTTTATAATTCAATATACGACTAATATTATCCGGTTTTATTAATAATTGAGTCGTACGTTATTTTGCTAGTAATTGTCATATATATTTTTTCTTTATTATTAAAGCCAGTTGAAACGGTACGAAACCACGGTTGAACCATCAAATTTCATACCACAAAACTTTCCGATATTGTGGTCGGGACGATTATTAAAACATTTCCTTTAAGAGGTATGTACTCCATTTCAAAAGTGGAGAATCCCAAATTATGCACTTTTCATAAATATAGCCAACTACGTTAATACGTTAACCGTAAAAGGGCATGCGAGTGTATGCATGACTATCTCATACGCTATGTGTGGGAACATTAATAATTACGGTGCGTCCATACTTCTTATCGGTCAACCTTATCATTTTGTAAATTACCACCAAAATAAATGAACTTCATATAATTTTATTTCGATTTAGTTGACGAATCAAAAAGAAGAAATCTAGACATCAAATTAAATATACAATACAAACCTATCCCGAATTAATTTGTTAGCCTCCATATTGTGATTATATTTTTTCAGTTACATAATTATAAAAAAAAATTAAACAGTATTATCTACACTAACATAGTCTAATTACACAAATAAGTTTATTTATTTTTAATAAATACATTCTATTTTAATTATAAAAAATATCTATAAAAAATAGAATTGTATCATATAACAACCTACTTTTAGGTTATATAATTTTTTGAAGATATGAATTCCTTTATGAAATATAGTTTTACTAACGCATATAATTATCGATATATGAAGTCTAGATTTTAGGATATTTAACTACTTTATAATTCAATATACGACTAATATTATCCGGTTTTATTAATAATTGAGTCGTACGTTATTTTGCTAGTAATTGTCATATATATTTTTTCTTTATTATTAAAGCAAGTTGAAACGATACGAAACCACGGTTGAACCATCAAATTTCATACCACTAAACTTTCCGATATTGTGGTCGGTACGATTATTAAAACATTTCCTTTAAGAGGTATGTACTCCATTTCAAAAGTGGAGAATCCCAAATTATGCACTTTTCATAAATATAGCCAACTACGTTAATACGTTAACCGTAAAAGGGCATGCGGTTGTATGCATGACTATCTCATACGCTATGTGTGGGAACATTAATAATTACGGTGCGTCCATACTTCTTATCGGTCAACCTTATCATTTTGTAAATTACCACCAAAATAAATGAACTTCATATAATTTTATTTCGATTTAGTTGACGAATCAAAAAGAAGAAATCTAGACATCAAATTAAATATACAATACAAACCTATCCCGAATTAATTTGTTAGCCTCCATATTGTGATTATATTTTTTCAGTTACATAATTATAAAAAAAAATTAAACAGTATTATCTACACTAACATCAGTCTAATTACACAAATAAGTTTATTTATTTTTAATAAATACATTCTATTTTAATTATAAAAAATATCTATAAAAAATAGAATTGTATCATATAACAACCTACTTTTAGGTTATATACTTTTTTGAAGATATGAATTCCTTTATGAAATATAGTTTTACTAACGCATATAATTATCGATATATGAAGTCTAGATTTTAGGATATTTAACTACTTTATAATTCAATATACGACTAATATTATCCGGTTTTATTAATAATTGAGTCGTACGTTATTTTGCTAGTAATTGTCATATATATTTTTTCTTTATTATTAAAGCAAGTTGAAACGATACGAAACCACGGTTGAACCATCAAATTTCATACCACAAAACTTTCCGATATTGTGGTCGGTACGATTATTAAAACATTTCCTTTAAGAGGTATGTACTCCATTTCAAAAGTGGAGAATCCCAAATTATGCACTTTTCATAAATATAGCCAACTACGTTAATACGTTAACCGTAAAAGGGCATGCGATTGTATGCATGACTATCTCATACGCTATGTGTGGGAACATTAATAATTACGGTGCGTCCATACTTCTTATCGGTCAACCTTATCATTTTGTAAATTACCACCAAAATAAATGAACTTCATATAATTTTATTTCGATTTAGTTGACGAATCAAAAAGAAGAAATCTAGACATCAAATTAAATATACAATACAAACCTATCCCGAATTAATTTGTTAGCCTCCATATTGTGATTATATTTTTTCAGTTACATAATTATAAAAAAAAATTAAACGGTATTATCTACACTAACATCAGTCTAATTACACAAATAAGTTTATTTATTTTTAATAAATACATTATATTTTAATTATAAAAAATATCTATAAAAAATAGAATTGTATCATATAACAACCTACTTTTAGGTTATATACTTTTTTGAAGATATGAATTCCTTTATGAAATATAGTTTTACTAACGCATATAATTATCGATATATGAAGTCTAGATTTTAGGATATTTAACTACTTTATAATTCAATATACGACTAATATTATCCGGTTTTATTAATAATTGAGTCGTACGTTATTTTGCTAGTAATTGTCATATATATTTTTTCTTTATTATTACGGCAAGTTGAAACGATGCGAAACCACGGTTGAACCATCAAATTTCATACCACTAAACTTTCCGATATTGTGGTCGGTACGATTATTAAAACATTTCCTTTAAGAGGTATGTACTCCATTTCAAAAGTGGAGAATCCCAAATTATGCACTTTTCATAAATATAGCCAACTACGTTAATACGTTAACCGTAAAAGGGCATGCGAGTTGTATGCATGACTATCTCATACGCTATGTGTGGGAACATTAATAATTACGGTGCGTCCATACTTCTTATCGGTCAACCTTATCATTTTGTAAATTACCACCAAA
This sequence comes from Linum usitatissimum, assembly GCA_030674075.2. Lineage (NCBI taxonomy): Eukaryota > Viridiplantae > Streptophyta > Magnoliopsida > Malpighiales > Linaceae > Linum > Linum usitatissimum. The sequence goes on from JAUJYP020000196.1 coordinate 68,440, forward strand.
ATAAATGAACTTCATATAATTTTATTTCGATTTAGTTGACGAATCAAAAAGAAGAAATCTAGACATCAAATTAAATATACAATACAAACCTATCCCGAATTAATTTGTTAGCCTCCATATTGTGATTATATTTTTTCAGTTACATAATTATAAAAAAAAATTAAACGAGTATTATCTACACTAACATCGGTCTAATTACACAAATAAGTTTATTTATTTTTAATAAATACATTCTGTTTTAATTATAAAAAATATCTATAAAAAATAGAATTGTATCATATAACAACCTACTTTTAGGTTATATACTTTTTTGAAGATATGAATTCCTTTATGAAATATAGTTTTACTAACGCATATAATTATCGATATATGAAGTCTAGATTTTAGGATATTTAACTACTTTATAATTCAATATACGACTAATATTATCCGGTTTTATTAATAATTGAGTCGTACGTTATTTTGCTAGTAATTGTCATATATATTTTTTCTTTATTATTAAAGCAAGTTGAAACGATACGAAACCACGGTTGAACCATCAAATTTCATACCACAAAACTTTCCGATATTGTGGTCGGTACGATTATTAAAACATTTCCTTTAAGAGGTATGTACTCCATTTCAAAAGTGGAGAATCCCAAATTATGCACTTTTCATAAATATAGCCAACTACGTTAATACGTTAACCGTAAAAGGGCATGCGTACTGTATGCATGACTATCTCATACGCTATGTGTGGGAACATTAATAATTACAGTGCGTCCATACTTTTTATCGGTCAACCTTATCATTTTGTAAATTACCACCAAAATAAATGAACTTCATATAATTTTATTTCGATTTAGTTGACGAATCAAAAAGAAGAAATCTAGACATCAAATTAAATATACAATACAAACCTATCCCGAATTAATTTGTTAGCCTCCATATTGTGATTATATTTTTTCAGTTACATAATTATAAAAAAAAATTAAACAGTATTATCTACACTAACATCGGTCTAATTACACAAATAAGTTTATTTATTTTTAATAAATACATTCTATTTTAATTATAAAAAATATCTATAAAAAATAGAATTGTATCATATAACAACCTACTTTTAGGTTATATACTTTTTTGAAGATATGAATTCCTTTATGAAATATAGTTTTACTAACGCATATAATTATCGATATATGAAGTCTAGATTTTAGGATATTTAACTACTTTATAATTCAATATACGACTAATATTATCCGGTTTTATTAATAATTGAGTCGTACGTTATTTTGCTAGTAATTGTCATATATATTTTTTCTTTATTATTAAAGCAAGTTGAAACGATACGAAACCACGGTTGAACCATCAAATTTCATACCACAAAACTTTCCGATATTGTGGTCGGTACGATTATTAAAACATTTCCTTTAAGAGGTATGTACTCCATTTCAAAAGTGGAGAATCCCAAATTATGCACTTTTCATAAATATAGCCAACTACGCTAATACGTTAACCGTAAAAGGGCATGCAGTTGTATGCATGACTATCTCATACGCTATGTGTGGGAACATTAATAATTACAGTGCGTCCATACTTCTTATCGGTCAACCTTATCATTTTGTAAATTACCACCAAAATAAATGAACTTCATATAATTTTATTTCGATTTAGTTGACGAATCAAAAAGAAGAAATCTAGACATCAAATTAAATATACAATACAAACCTATCCCGAATTAATTTGTTAGCCTCCATATTGTGATTATATTTTTTCAGTTACATAATTATAAAAAAAAATTAAACGGTATTATCTACACTAACATCAGTCTAATTACACAAATAAGTTTATTTATTTTTAATAAATACATTCTCGTTTTAATTATAAAAAATATCTATAAAAAATAGAATTGTATCATATAACAACCTACTTTTAGGTTATATACTTTTTTGAAGATATGAATTCCTTTATGAAATATAGTTTTACTAACGCATATAATTATCGATATATGAAGTCTAGATTTTAGGATATTTAACTACTTTATAATTCAATATACGACTAATATTATCCGGTTTTATTAATAATTGAGTCGTACGTTATTTTGCTAGTAATTGTCATATATATTTTTTCTTTATTATTAAAGCAAGTTGAAACGATACGAAACCACGGTTGAACCATCAAATTTCATACCACAAAACTTTCCGATATTGTGGTCGGTACGATTATTAAAACATTTCCTTTAAGAGGTATGTACTCCATTTCAAAAGTGGAGAATCCCAAATTATGCACTTTTCATAAATATAGCCAACTACGTTAATACGTTAACCGTAAAAGGGCATGCGTTGTATGCATGACTATCTCATACGCTATGTGTGGGAACATTAATAATTATAGTGCGTCCATACTTCTTATCGGTCAACCTTATCATTTTGTAAATTACCACCAAAATAAATGAACTTCATATAATTTTATTTCGATTTAGTTGACGAATCAAAAAGAAGAAATCTAGACATCAAATTAAATATACAATACAAACCTATCCCGAATTAATTTGTTAGCCTCCATATTGTGATTATATTTTTTCAGTTACATAATTATAAAAAAAAATTAAACGGTATTATCTACACTAACATCGGTCTAATTACACAAATAAGTTTATTTATTTTTAATAAATACATTCTGTTTTAATTATAAAAAATATCTATAAAAAATAGAATTGTATCATATAACAACCTACTTTTAGGTTATATAATTTTTTGAAGATATGAATTCCTTTATGAAATATAGTTTTACTAACGCATATAATTATCGATATATGAAGTCTAGATTTTAGGATATTTAACTACTTTATAATTCAATATACGACTAATATTATCCGGTTTTATTAATAATTGAGTCGTACGTTATTTTGCTAGTAATTGTCATATATATTTTTTCTTTATTATTAAAGCAAGTTGAAACGATACGAAACCACGGTTGAACCATCAAATTTCATACCACAAAACTTTCCGATATTGTGGTCGGTACGATTATTAAAACATTTCCTTTAAGAGGTATGTACTCCATTTCAAAAGTGGAGAATCCCAAATTATGCACTTTTCATAAATATAGCCAACTACGTTAATACGTTAACCGTAAAAGGGCATGCGGCATTGTATGCATGACTATCTCATATGCTATGTGTGGGAACATTAATAATTACAGTGCGTCCATACTTTTTATCGGTCAACCTTATCATTTTGTAAATTACCACCAAAATAAATGAACTTCATATAATTTTATTTCGATTTAGTTGACGAATCAAAAAGAAGAAATCTAGACATCAAATTAAATATACAATACAAACCTATCCCGAATTAATTTGTTAGCCTCCATATTGTGATTATATTTTTTCAGTTACATAATTATAAAAAAAAATTAAACGGTATTATCTACACTAACATCGGTCTAATTACACAAATAAGTTTATTTATTTTTAATAAATACATTCTATTTTAATTATAAAAAATATCTATAAAAAATAGAATTGTATCATATAACAACCTACTTTTAGGTTATATACTTTTTGAAGATATGAATTCCTTTATGAAATATAGTTTTACTAACGCATATAATTATCGATATATGAAGTCTAGATTTTAGGATATTTAACTACTTTATAATTCAATATACGACTAATATTATCCGGTTTTATTAATAATTGAGTCGTACGTTATTTTGCTAGTAATTGTCATATATATTTTTTTCTTTATTATTAAAGCAAGTTGAAACGATACGAAACCACGGTTGAACCATCAAATTTCATACCACAAAACTTTCCGATATTGTGGTCGGTACGATTATTAAAACATTTCCTTTAAGAGGTATGTACTCCATTTCAAAAGTGGAGAATCCCAAATTATGCACTTTTCATAAATATAGCCAACTACGTTAATACGTTAACCGTAAAAGGGCATGCGAACTGTATGCATGACTATCTCATACGCTATGTGTGGGAACATTAATAATTACAGTGCGTCCATACTTCTTATCGGTCAACCTTATCATTTTGTAAATTACCACCAAAATAAATGAACTTCATATAATTTTATTTCGATTTAGTTGACGAATCAAAAAGAAGAAATCTAGACATCAAATTAAATATACAATACAAACCTATCCCGAATTAATTTGTTAGCCTCCATATTGTGATTATATTTTTTCAGTTACATAATTATAAAAAAAAATTAAACAGTATTATCTACACTAACATTAGTCTAATTACACAAATAAGTTTATTTATTTTTAATAAATACATTCTGTTTTAATTATAAAAAATATCTATAAAAAATAGAATTGTATCATATAACAACCTACTTTTAGGTTATATAATTTTTTGAAGATATGAATTCCTTTATGAAATATAGTTTTACTAACGCATATAATTATCGATATATGAAGTCTAGATTTTAGGATATTTAACTACTTTATAATTCAATATACGACTAATATTATCCGGTTTTATTAATAATTGAGTCGTACGTTATTTTGCTAGTAATTGTCATATATATTTTTTCTTTATTATTAAAGCAAGTTGAAACGATACGAAACCACGGTTGAACCATCAAATTTCATACCACTAAACTTTCCGATATTGTGGTCGGTACGATTATTAAAACATTTCCTTTAAGAGGTATGTACTCCATTTCAAAAGTGGAGAATCCCAAATTATGCACTTTTCATAAATATAGCCAACTACGTTAATACGTTAACCGTAAAAGGGCATGCACGTATGCATGACTATCTCATACGCTATGTGTGGGAACATTAATAATTACAGTGCGTCCATACTTCTTATCGGTCAACCTTATCATTTTGTAAATTACCACCAAAATAAATGAACTTCATATAATTTTATTTCGATTTAGTTGACGAATCAAAAAGAAGAAATCTAGACATCAAATTAAATATACAATACAAACCTATCCCGAATTAATTTGTTAGCCTCCATATTGTGATTATATTTTTTCAGTTACATAATTATAAAAAAAAATTAAACAGTATTATCTACACTAACATCGGTCTAATTACACAAATAAGTTTATTTATTTTTAATAAATACATTCTCGTTTTAATTATAAAAAATATCTATAAAAAATAGAATTGTATCATATAACAACCTACTTTTAGGTTATATAATTTTTTGAAGATATGAATTCCTTTATGAAATATAGTTTTACTAACGCATATAATTATCGATATATGAAGTCTAGATTTTAGGATATTTAACTACTTTATAATTCAATATACGACTAATATTATCCGGTTTTATTAATAATTGAGTCGTACGTTATTTCGCTAGTAATTGTCATATATATTTTTTCTTTATTATTACAGCAAGTTGAAACGATTACGAAACCACGGTTGAACCATCAAATTTCATACCACTAAACTTTCCGATATTGTGGTCGGTACGATTATTAAAACATTTCCTTTAAGAGGTATGTACTCCATTTCAAAAGTGGAGAATCCCAAATTATGCACTTTTCATAAATATAGCCAACTACGTTAATACGTTAACCGTAAAAGGGCATGCAGTTGTATGCATGACTATCTCATACGCTATGTGTGGGAACATTAATAATTACAGTGCGTCCATACTTCTTATCGGTCAACCTTATCATTTTGTAAATTACCACCAAAATAAATGAACTTCATATAATTTTATTTCGATTTAGTTGACGAATCAAAAAGAAGAAATCTAGACATCAAATTAAATATACAATACAAACCTATCTCGAATTAATTTGTTAGCCTCCATATTGTGATTATGTTTTTTCAGTTACATAATTATAAAAAAAATTAAACAGTATTATCTACACTAACATCAGTCTAATTACACAAATAAGTTTATTTATTTATAATAAATACATTCTGTTTTAATTAAAAAAAATATCTAGAAAAAATAGAATTGTATCATATAACAACCTACTTTTAGGTTATATACTTTTTTGAAGATATGAATTCCTTTATGAAATATAGTTTTACTAACGCATATAATTATCGATATATGAAGCCTAGATTTTAGGATATTTAACTACTTTATAATTCAATATACGACTAATATTATCCGGTTTTATTAATAATTGAGTCGTACGTTATTTTGCTAGTAATTGTCATATATATTTTTTTCTTTATTATTACGGCAAGTTGAAACGATTCGAAACCACGGTTGAACCATCAAATTTCATACCACTAAACTTTCCGATATTGTGGTCGGTACGATTATTAAAACATTTCCTTTAAGAGGTATGTACTCCATTTCAAAAGTGGAGAATCCCAAATTATGCACTTTTCATAAATATAGCCAACTACGTTAATACGTTAACCGTAAAAGGGCATGCGAGTTTGTATGCATGACTATCTCATACGCTATGTGTGGGAACATTAATAATTACAGTGCGTCCATACTTTTTATCGGTCAACCTTATCATTTTGTAAATTACCACCAAAATAAATGAACTTCATATAATTTTATTTCGATTTAGTTGACGAATCAAAAAGAAGAAATCTAGACATCAAATTAAATATACAATACAAACCTATCCCGAATTAATTTGTTAGCCTCCATATTGTGATTATACTTTTTCAGTTACATAATTATAAAAAAAAAATTAAACGGTATTATCTACACTAACATCGGTCTAATTACACAAATAAGTTTATTTATTTTTAATAAATACATTCTGTTTTAATTATAAAAAATATCTATAAAAAATAGAATTGTATCATATAACAACCTACTTTTAGGTTATATACTTTTTTGAAGATATGAATTCCTTTATGAAATATAGTTTTACTAACGCATATAATTATCGATATATGAAGTCTAGATTTTAGGATATTTAACTACTTTATAATTCAATATACGACTAATATTATCCGGTTTTATTAATAATTGAGTCGTACGTTATTTTGCTAGTAATTGTCATATATATTTTTTCTTTATTATTAAAGCAAGTTGAAACGATGTGAAACCACGGTTGAACCATCAAATTTCATACCACAAAACTTTCCGATATTGTGGTCGGTACGATTATTAAAACATTTCCTTTAAGAGGTATGTACTCCATTTCAAAAGTGGAGAATCCCAAATTATGCACTTTTCATAAATATAGCCAACTACGTTAATACGTTAACCGTAAAAGGGCATGCGGCTGTATGCATGACTATCTCATACGCTATGTGTGGGAACATTAATAATTATAGTGCGTCCATACTTCTTATCGGTCAACCTTATCATTTTGTAAATTACCACCAAAATAAATGAACTTCATATAATTTTATTTCGATTTAGTTGACGAATCAAAAGAAGAAATCTAGACATCAAATTAAATATACAATACAAACCTATCCGAATTAATTTGTTAGCCTCCATATTGTGATTATATTTTTTCAGTTACATAATTATAAAAAAAATTAAACAATATTATCTACACTAACATCGATCTAATTACACAAATAAGTTTATTTATTTTTAATAAATACATTCTGTTTTAATTATAAAAATATCTATAAAAAAATAGAATTGTATCATATAACAACCTACTTTTAGGTTATATAATTTTTTGAAGATATGAATTCCTTTATGAAATATAGTTTTACTAACGCATATAATTATCGATATATGAAGTCTAGATTTTAGGATATTTAACTACTTTATAATTCAATATACGACTAATATTATCCGGTTTTATTAATAATTGAGTCGTACGTTATTTTGCTAGTAATTGTCATATATATTTTTTCTTTATTATTAAAGCAAGTTGAAAAGCAGTACGAAACCACGGTTGAACCATCAAATTTCATACCACAAAACTTTCCGATATTGTGGTCGGGACGATTATTAAAACATTTCCTTTAAGAGGTATGTACTCCATTTCAAAAAGTGGAGAATCCCAAATTATGCACTTTTCATAAATATAGCCAACTACGTTAATACGTTAACCGTAAAAGGCATGCGAACATATGCATGACTATCTCATACGCTATGTGTGGGAACATTAATAATTACGGTCGTCCATACTTTTTATCGGTCAACCTTATCATTTTGTAAATTACCACCAAAATAAATGAACTTCATATAATTTTATTTCGATTTAGTTGACGAATCAAAAGAAGAAATCTAGACATCAAATTAAATATACAATACAAACCTATCCCGAATTAATTTGTTAGCCTCCATATTGTGATTATACTTTTTCGGTTACATAATATAAAAAAAATTAAACGGTATTATCTACACTAACATCAGTCTAATTACACAAATAAGTTTATTTATTTTTAATAAATACATTCTCGTTTTAATTATAAAAAATATCTATAAAAAATAGAATTGTATCATATAACAACCTACTTTTAGGTTATATACTTTTTTGAAGATATGAATTCCTTTATGAAATATAGTTTTACTAACGCATATAATTATCGATATATGAAGTCTAGATTTTAGGATATTTAACTACTTTATAATTCAATATACGACTAATATTATCCGGTTTTATTAATAATTGAGTCGTACGTTATTTTGCTAGTAATTGTCATATATATTTTTTTCTTTATTATTAAAGCAAGTTGAAACGATGCAGAAACCACGGTTGAACCATCAAATTTCATACCACAAAACTTTCCGATATTGTGGTCGGTACGATTATTAAAACATTTCCTTTAAGAGGTATGTACTCCATTTCAAAAGTGGAGAATCCCAAATTATGCACTTTTCATAAATATAGCCAACTACGTTAATACGTTAACCGTAAAAGGGCATGCGAGTTGTATGCATGACTATCTCATACGCTATGTGTGGGAACATTAATAATTATAGTGCGTCCATACTTCTTATCGGTCAACCTTATCATTTTGTAAATTACCACCAAAATAAATGAACTTCATATAATTTTATTTCGATTTAGTTGACGAATCAAAAGAAGAAATCTAGACATCAAATTAAATATACAATACAAACCTATCCCGAATTAATTTGTTAGCCTCCATATTGTGATTATATTTTTTTCAGTTACATAGATTATAAAAAAAAAATTAAACAGTATTATCTACACTAACATCCGTCTAATTACACAAATAAGTTTATTTATTTTTAATAAATACATTCTGTTTTAATTATAAAAAATATCTATAAAAAAATAGAATTGTATCATATAACAACCTACTTATAGGTTATATAATTTTTTGAAGATATGAATTCCTTTATGAAATATAGTTTTACTACGCATATAATTATCGATATATGAAGTCTAGATTTTAGGATATTTAACTACTTTATAATTCAATATACGACTAATATTATCCGGTTTATTAATAATTGAGTCGTACGTTATTTTGCTAGTAATTGTCATATATATTTTTTTCTTTATTATTAAAGCAAGTTGAAACGATACGAAACCACGGTTGAACCATCAAATTTCATACCACAAAACTTTCGATATTGTGGTCGTGACGATTATTAAAACATTTCCTTTAGAGGTATGTACTCCATTTCAAAAGTGGAGAATCCCAAATTATGCACTTTTCATAAATATAGCCAACTACGTTAATACGTTACGTAAAAGGGCATGCTGTATGCATGACTATCTCATACGCTATGTGTGGGAACATTAATAATTACGGTGCGTCCATACTTCTTATCGGTCAACCTTATCATTTTGTAAATTACCACCAAAATAAATGAACTTCATATAATTTTATTTCGATTTAGTTGACGAATCAAAAAGAAGAAATCTAGACATCAAATTAAATATACAATACAAACCTATCCTGAATTAATTTGTTAGCCTCCATATTGTGATTATATTTTTTCGGTTACATAATTATAAAAAAAAATTAAACGATATTATCTACACTAACATCAGTCTAATTACACAAATAAGTTTATTTATTTTTAATAAATACATTACAGTTTTAATTAAAAAAAATATCTATAAAAAATAGAATTGTATCATATAACAACCTACTTTTAGGTTATATAATTTTTTGAAGATATGAATTCCTTTATGAAATATAGTTTTACTAACGCATATAATTATCGATATATGAAGTCTAGATTTTAGGATATTTAACTACTTTATAATTCAATATACGACTAATATTATCCGGTATTTTATTAATAATTGAGTCGTACGTTATTTTGCTAGTAATTGTCATATATATTTTTTTCTTTATTATTAAAGCAAGTTGAAACGGTACGAAACCACGGTTGAACCATCAAATTTCATACCACAAAACTTTCCGATATTGTGGTCGGTACGATTATTAAAACATTTCCTTTAAGAGGTATGTACTCCATTTCAAAAGTGGAGAATCCCAAATTATGCACTTTTCATAAATATAGCCAACTACGTTAATACGTTAACCGTAAAAGGGCATGCGAGCGTATGCATGACTATCTCATACGCTATATGTGGGAACATTAATAATTACAGTGCGTCCATACTTCTTATCGGTCAACCTTATCATTTTGTAAATTACCACCAAAATAAATGAACTTCATATAATTTTATTTCGATTTAGTTGACGAATCAAAAAGAAGAAATCTAGACATCAAATTAAATATACAATACAAACCTATCCCGAATTAATTTGTTAGCCTCCATATTGTGATTATATTTTTAAGTTACATAATTGTAAGAAAATTAAACTGTGTTATCTACACTAGCATCATTCTAATTACACAAATAAGTTTATTTATTTTTAATAAATACATTCTCTTTTAATTATAAAAAAAATATCTATAAAAAATAGAATTGTATCATATAACAACCTACTTTTAGGTTATATATTTTTTGAAGATATGAATTCCTTTATGAAATATAGTTTTACTAACGCATATAATTATCGATATATGAAGTCTAGATTTTAGGATATTTAACTACTTTATAATTCAATATACGACTAATATTATCCGGTTTTATTAATAATTGAGTCGTACGTTATTTTGCTAGTAATTGTCATATATATTTTTTTCTTTATTATTAAAGCAAGTTGAAACGGTACGAAACCACGGTTGAACCATCAAATTTCATACCACAAAACTTTCCGATATTGTGGTCGGGACGATTATTAAAACATTTCCTTTAAGAGGTATGTACTCCATTTCAAAAGTGGAGGAATCCCAAATTATGCACTTTTCATAAATATAGCCAACTACGTTAATACGTTATCAGTGAATAGGGCATGCAGTATGCATGACTATCTCATACGCTATGTGTGGGAACATTAATAATTACAGGCGCCATACTTCTTATCGGTCAACCTTATCATTTTGTAAATTACCACCAAAATAAATGAACTTCATATAATTTTATTTCGATTTAGTTAACGAATCAAAAAAAAAAAAAAAAGAAGAAATCTAGACATCAAATTGAATATACAATACAAACCTATCCTGAACTAATTTGTTAGCCTCCATATTGTGATTATATTTTTTCGTTACATAATTATAAAAAAAAAATTAAACAAATTATCTACACTAACATCATTCTAATTACACAAATAAGTTTATTTATTTTTTAATAAATACATTCTCTTTAATTATAAAAAAAATATCTATAAAAAATAGAATTGTATCATATAACAACCTACTTTTAGGTTATATATTTTTTTGAAGATATGAATTCCTTTATGAAATATAGTTTTACTAACGCATATAATTATCGATATATGAAGTCTAGATTTTAAGATATTTAACTACTTTATAATTCAATATACGACTAATATTATCCGGTTTTATTAATAATTGAGTCGTACGTTATTTTGCTAGTAATTGTCATATATATTTTTTCTTTATTATTAAAGCAAGTTGAAACAGTACGAAACCACGAGTTGAACCATCAAATTTCATACCACAAAACTTTCCGATATTGTGGTCGGTACGATTATTAAAACATTTCCTTTAAGAGGTATGTACTCCATTTCAAAAGTGGAGAATCCCAAATTATGCACTTTTCATAAATATAGCCAACTACGTTAATACGTTAACCGTAAAAGGGCAGTACGTATGCATGACTATCTCATACGCTATGTGTGGGAACATTAATAATTACGATGCGTCCATACTTCTTATCGGTCGACCTTATCATTTTGTAAATTACCACCAAAATAAATGAACTTCATATAATTTTATTTCGATTTAGTTGACGAATCAAAAGAAGAAATCTAGACATCAAATTAAATATACAATACAAACCTATCCCGATGTAATTTGTTAGCCTCAGCATATTGCTTTGATTATATTTTTTCGGCTACATAATTATAAAAAAAATTAAACAGTATTATCTACACTAACATCGGTCTGATTACACAAATAAGTTTATTTATTTTTAATAAATACATTCTGTTTTTAATTAAAAAAAATATCTATAAAAAATAGAATTGTATCATATAACAACCTACTTTTAGGTTATATAATTTTTTGAAGATATGAATTCCTTTTGAAATATAGTTTTACTAACGCATATAATTATCGATATACGAAGTCTAGATTTTAGGATATTTAACTACTTTATAATTCAATATACGACTAATATTATCCGGTTTATTAATAATTGAGTCGTACGTTATTTTGCTAGTAATTGTCATATATATTTTTTCTTTATTATTAAAGCAAGTTGAAACGGTACGAAACCACGGTTGAACCATCAAATTTCATACCACAAAACTTTCCGATATTGTGGTCGGTACGATTATTAAAACATTTCCTTTAAGAGGTATGTACTCCATTTCAAAAAGTGGAGAATCCCAAATTATGCACTTTTCATAAATATAGCCAACTACGTTAATACGTTAACTTAGTAAAGTGGCATGCTGTCGTATGCATGACTATCTCATACGCTATGTGTGGGAACATTAATAATTACGATGCGTCCATACTTCTTATCGGTCAACCTTATCATTTTGTAAATTACCACCAAAATAAATGAACTTCATATAATTTTATTTCGATTTAGTCGACGAATCAAAAAAGAAGAAATCTAGACATCAAATTAAATATACAATACAAACCTATCCCGAATTAATTTGTTAGCCTCCATATTGTGATTATATTTTTTCAGTTACATAATTATAAAAAAAAATTAAACAAGTATTATCTACACTAACATCAGTCTAATTACACAAATAAGTTTATTTATTTTTAATAAATACATTCTTTTTAATTAAAAAATAAAATATCTATAAAAAATAGAATTGTATCATATAACAACCTACTTTTAGGTTATATACTTTTTTGAAGATATGAATTCCTTTATGAAATATAGTTTTACTAACGCATATAATTATCGATATATGAAGTCTAGATTTTAGGATATTTAACACTACTTTATAATTCAATATACGACTAATATTATTCGGTTTTATTAATAATTGAGTCGTACGTTATTTTGCTAGTAATTGTCATATATATTTTTTCTTTATTATTACAGTAAGTTGAAACACAAAGTAAGCATTTAAACCACAAAGTTGAACCATCAAATTTCATACCACTAAACTTTCCGATATTGTGGTCAGTACGATTATTAAAACATTTCCTTTAAGAGGTATGGACTCGATTTCAAAAGTGGAGAATCCCAAATTATAACACTTTTCATAAATATAGTCAACTACGTTAATAGGTTAACTGTAAAAGGGCATGCAACATATACAATGACTATCTCATACGCTATGTATGGGAACATTAATAATTACAATGCGTCCATACTTCTTATCTACCAACCTTATCATTTTGTAAATTACCATCAAAATAAATGAACTTCATATAATTTTATTTCGATTTAGTGTTCAAATTTTTAATCAAAAAGAAATCTAGACATCAAATTAAATATACAATACAAACCTATCCTGAATTAATTTGTTAGCCTCCATATTGTGATTATATTTTTTCTGCTACATAATTATAAAAAAAAATTTAATATATTATCTACACTAACACTACCTAATTATATAAATAAGTTTATTTATTTTTAATAAATACATTCCCGTTTTAATTAAAAAAAATATCTATAAAAAATAAAATAATTGTATCTATATAACAACCTACTTTTAGGTTATATACTTTTTTTTTGAAGATATGAATTCCTTTATGAAATATAGTTTTACTAACGCATATAATTATTCATATATGAAGTCTAGATTTTAGGATATTTAACTACTTTATAGAATTTAATATACGACTAATATTATCCGGTTTTATTAATAATTGAGTCGTACGTTATTTTGCTAGTAATTGTCATATATATTTTTTCTTTTTCTTTTTTATTATTAAAGCAAGTTGAAACAAGACGAAACCACTTTAAGCAAACCATCAAATTTCATACCACAAAACTTTCCGATATTGTGGCTCTGCATTTATTATTAAAACATTTCCCTTAAGAGGTATGTACTCCATTTCAAAAGTGGAGAATCCCAAATTATGCACTTTTCATAAATATAGCCAACTACGTTAATACGTTAACCGTAAAAGGGTATGCAAACTGTATGCATGACTATCTCATACGCTATGTGTGGGAACATTACTAATTACAGTATGCCCATACTTCTTATCGGTCAACCTTATCATTTTGTGAATTACCATCAAAATAAATGAACTTCATATAATTTTATTTCGATTTAGTTGACGAATCAAAAAGAAGAAATCTAGACATCAAATTAAATATACAATACAAAACCTATCCCGAATTAATTTGTTAGCCTCCATATTGTGATTATATTTTTTCAAGTTTCATAATTATAAAAAAATTAAATAAACATTATTACTTACACTAACACGTATTCTAATTACACAAATAAGTTTATTTATTTTTAATAAATACATTCTGTTTTAATTATAAAATAATATCTATAAAAAAATAGAATTGTATCATATAACAACCTACTTTTAGGTTATATACTTTTTTCAAGATATGAATTCTTTCATTAAATATAGTTTTACTAACGCATATAATTATCGATATACGAAGTCTAGATTTTAGGATATTTAACTACTTTATAATTCAATATACGACTAATATTATCCCATTTTTATTAATAATTGAGTCGTACGTTATTTTGCTAGTAATTGTCATATATATTTTTTCTTTATTATTACAAATAGTTGAAACAAGACGAAACCACTTTTGAACCATCAAATTTCATACCACTAAACTTTCCGATATCGTGGCCTGTACGATTATTAAAACATTTCCCTTAAGAGGTATGTACTCCATTTCAAAAGTGGAGAATCCCAAATTATGCACTTTTCATAAATATAGCCAACTACGTTAATACGTTAACCGTAAAAGGGCATGCAACAGATGCATGACTATCTCATACGCTATGTGTGGGAACATTAATAATTACAAGTATGTCCATATTTTTTATCGGTCAACCTTATCATTTTGTAAATTACCACCAAAATAAATGAACTTCATATAATTTTATTTCGATTTAGTTGACGAATCAAAAAGAAGAAATCTAGACAAGAAATTAAATATACAATACAAACCTATCCCGAATTAATTCTCATAGCCTCCATATCGTGATTATATTTTTTCAGTTACATAATTATAAAAAAAATTAAACAAGTATTATCTACACTAACATCAGTTTAATTACACAAATAAGTTTATTTTATTTTTAATAAATACATTCTGTTTAATTAAAAAATATCTATAAAAAATAGAATTGTATCATATAACAACCTACTTTTAGGTTATATACTTTTTTCAAGATACGAATTCCTTTATGAAATATGCTTTTACTAATGCATATAATTATCGATATATGAAGTCTAGATTTTAGGATATTTAACTACTTTATAATTCAATATACGACTAATATTATTCGGTTTTATTGGTAATCGAGTCGTACGTTATTTTGCTAGTAATTGTCATATATATTTTTTCTTTATTATTACGTTGTAAGTTGAAACAAGCATTTTAAACTACGCTTGAACCATCAAATTGCATACCACTAAACTTTCCGATATTGTGGTAATGGCGATTATTAAAACATTTCCTTTAAGAGGTATGTACTCCATTTCAAAAGTGGAGAATCCTGTGTTCAGCACTTTTCATAAATATAGCTAACTACGTTAATACGTTAACCGTAAAAGGGCATGCCTATATGTATGACTATCTCATACGCTATGTGTGGGAACATTAATAATTACAAGGCGTCCATACTTCTTATCGGTCAACCTTATCATTTTGTAAATTACCACCAAAATAAATGAACTTCATATAATTTTATTTCGATTTAGTTTATTTTGCCCCAAAAAGAAGAAATCTAGACATCAAATTAAATATACAATACAAACCTATCCCGAATTAATTTGTTAGCCTCCATATTGTGATTATATTTTTTCAGTTACATAATTATAAAAAAATTAAACAAAAGATATCTACACTAACATCGCTCTAATTACACAAATAAGTTTATTTATTTTTAATAAATACATTCTGTTTTAATTATAAAAGAAAATATCTATAAAAAATAGAATTGTATCATATAACAACCTACTTTTAGGTTATATACTTTTTTGAAGATATGAATTCCTTTATGAAATATAGTTTTACTAACGCATATAATTATCGATATATGAAGTCTAGATTTTAGGATATTTAACTACTTTATAATTCAATATACGACTAATATTATCCGGTTTTATGAATAATTGAGTCGTACGTTATTTTGCTAGTAATTGTCATATATATTTTTCTTTATTATTACAAGAAGTTAAAAACAAGACGAAACCACTGTTGAACCATCAAATTTCATACTCACAAAACTTTCCGATATCGTGGCTCTGTACGATTATTAAAACATTTCCTTTAAGAGGTATGTACTCCATTTCAAAAGTGGAGAATCCCAAATTATGCACTTTTCATAAATATAGCCAACTATGCCGAGACTCTAACCGTAAAGGGGCATGCAAACCGTATGCATGACTATCTCATATGCTATATGTGGGAACATTAATAATTACAACATGTCCATACTTCTTATCGGTCAACCTTATCATTTTGTAAATGTTGCACCCAAATAAATGAACTTCATATAATTTTATTTCGATTTAGTTGATGAATCAAAAAATAGTTGAAAATCTAGACATCAAATTAAATATACAATACACAAACCTATCCCGAATTAATTTGTTAGCCTCCATATTGTGATTATATTTTTTCAGTTACATAATTATAAAAAAATTAAACATTATTCTCTACACTAACATCGGCCTAATTACACAAATAAGTTTATTTATTTTTAATAAATACATTCTGTTTTTAATTAAAAAAAAATATCTATAAAAAATAGAATTGTATCATATAACAACCTACTTTTAGGTTATATACTTTTGAAGATATGAATTCCTTTATGAAATATAGTTTTACTAACGCATATAATTATCGATATATGAAGTCTAGATTTTAGGATATTTAACTACTTTATAATTCAATATACGACTAATATTATCCGGCTTTATTAATAATTGAGTCGTACGTTATTTTGCTAGTAATTGTCATATATATTTTTTCTTTATTATTAAAGCAAGTTGAAAACAAGATTTAAACCACTATTGAACCATCAAATTTCATACCACAAAACTTTCCGATATTGTGGTCTGTACGATTATTAAAACATTTCCTTTAAGAGGTATGTACTCCATTTCAAAAGTGGAGAATCCCAAATTATGCACTTTTCATAAATATAGCCAACTACGTTAATACGTTAACCGTAAAAGGGCATGCACCTGGTATGCATGACTATCTCATACGCTATGTGTGGGAACATTAATAATTACGTTGCGTCCATACTTCTTATGGATCTAATAACCTTATCATTTTGTGAATTACCACCAAAATAAATGAACTTCATATAATTTTATTTCGATTTAGTCGACGAATCAAAAAGAAATCTAGACATCAAATTAAATATACAATACAAACCTATCCCGAATTAATTTGTTAGCTTCCATATTGTGATTATATTTTTTTCGCTACATAATTATAAAAAAATTAAACAAGATTATCTACACTAACATGAGTCTAATTACACAAATAAGTTTATTTATTTTTAATAAATACATTCGTTTTAATTATAAAAAAATATCTATAAAAAATGTAACTGTATCATATAACAACCTACTTTTAGGGTTATATACTTTTTTGAAGATATGAATTCCTTTATGAAATATAGTTTTACTAACGCATATAATTATCGATATATGAAGTCTAGATTTTAGGATATTTAACTACTTTATAATTCAATATACGACTAATATTATCCGGTTTTATTAATAATTGAGTCGTACGTTATTTTGCTAGTAATTGTCATATATATTTTTTCTTTATTATTACAAAGAAGTTGAAAACAAGATTTAAAACCACGCTTGAACCATCAAATTTCATACCACTAAACTTTCCGATATTGTGGCTTCTGTACGATTATTAAAACATTTCCTTTAAGAGGTATGTACTCCATTTCAAAAAGTTGAGAATCCTAAATTATGCACTTTTCATAAATATAGCCAACTACGTTAATACGTTAACCGTAAAAGGGCATGCACTCGTATGCATGACTATCTCATACGCTATGTGTGGGAACATTAATAATTACAAATAAGAGCCCATATTTCTTGTATCTACAACCTTATCATTTTGTAAATTACCACCAAAATAAATGAACTTCATATAATTTTATTTCGATTTGGTTGACGTAACTAAAAGAAGAAATCTAGAGATAAAGAATTAAATATACAATACAAACCTATCCCGAATTAATTTGTTATGGTCCATATTGTGATTATATTTTTTCGCTTACATAATTATAAAAAAAATTAAACAAGTATTATCTACTCTAATATCAAATTAATTACACAAATAAGTTTATTTATTTTTAATAAATACATTCTCGTTTTAATTAGGAAGGAAAATATCTATAAAAAATAGAATTGTATCATATAACAACCTACTTTTAGGTTATATACTTTTTTGAAGATATGAATTCCTTTATGAAATATAGTTTTACTAATGCATATAATTATCGATATATGAAGTCTAGATTTTAGGATATTTAACTACTTTATAATTCAATATACGACTAATATTATTCGGTTTTATTAATAATTGAGTCGTACGTTATTTTGCTAGTAATTGTCATATATATTTTTTCTTTATTATTACGTATAGTTGAAACGTACGAAACCACAAATTGAACCATCAAATTGCATACCACTAAACTTTCCGATATTGTTGTCTGCATTTATTATTAAAACATTTCCTTTTAAGAGGTATGTACTCCATTTCAAAAGTGGAGAATCCCAAATTATGCACTTTTCATAAATATAGCCAACTACGTTAATACGTTAACCGTCTTGGTGCAGCATGCAGCTATATGCATGACTATCTCATACGCTATGTGTGGGAACATTAATAATTGCTGTGCGTCCATACTTCTTATCGGTCAACCTTTATCATTTTGTAAATTACCACCAAAATAAATGAACTTCATATAATTTTATTTCGATTTAGTTGACGAATCAAAAAGAAGAAATCTGTGACATCAAATTAAATATACAATACAAACCTATCCCGAATTAATTTGTTAGCCTCCATATTGTGATTATATTTTTTCAGTTACATAATTATAAAAAAAATTAAAATAAGAATTATCTACACTAACATCGCCCACTTTACACAAATGGGCTTATTTATTTTTAATAAATACATTCCCGTTTTAATTAAAAAATATCTATAAAAAATAGAATTGTATCATATAACAACCTACTTTTAGGTTATATACTTTTTTGAAGTTATGAATTCCTTTATGAAATATAGTTTTACTAACGTAAATAATTATCGATATATGAAGTCTAGATTTTAGGATATTTAACTACTTTATAATTCAATATACGACTAATATTATCCTATTTCTTATGAATAATTGAGTCGTACGTTATTTTGCTAAGAATTGTCATATATATTTTTTCTTTATTATTACAAAGAAGTTAAAAACAAGAACGAAACCACTATTGAAATCCATCAAATTTCATACCACAAAACTTTCCGATATTGTGGTCGCGTACGATTATTAAAACATTTCCTTTAAGAGGTATGTACTCCATTTCAAAAGTGGAGAATCCCAAATTATGCACTTTTCATAAATATAGCCAACTATGTTGAGACCTTAACCGTAAAAGGGCATGCAGCTGTATGCATGACTATCTCATATGCTATGTGTAAAAACATTAATAATTACGTGCGTCCATACTTTTTATCTACCAACCTTATCATTTTGTAAATTACCACCAAAATAAATGAACTTCATATAATTTTATTTCGATTTAGTTGACGAATCAAAAAGAAGAAATCTAGACATCAAATTAAATATAAAATACAAACCTATCCCGAATTAATTTGTTAGCCTCCATATTGTGATTATATTTTTTCAGTTACATAATTATAAAAAAAATTAAACAAATATTATCTACACTAACATCATTCTAATTCCACAAATAAGTTTATTTATTTTTAATAAATACATTCTGTTTTAATTAAAAAAAATATCTATAAAAAATAGAATTGTATCATATAACAACCTACTTTTAGGTTATACACTTTTTTGAAGATATGAATTCCTTTATGAAATATAGTTTTACTAATGCATATAATTATCGATATATGAAGTCTAGATTTTAGGATATTTAACTACTTTATAATTCAATATACGACTAATATTATCCGGTTTTTTTAATAATTGAGTCGTACGTTATTTTGCTAGTAATTGTCATATATATTTTTTCTTTATTATTACAAAGAAGTTGAAACAGAACAAAACCACGTTTGAACCATCAAATTTCATACCACAAAACTTTCCGATATTGTGGTCGGTACGATTATTAAAACATTTCCTTTAAGAGGTATGTACTCCATTTCAAAAGTGGAGAATCCCAAATTATGCACTTTTCATAAATATAGCCAACTATGTTGAGACCTTAACCGTAAAAGGGCATGCACTCGTATGCATGACTATCTCATACGCTATGTGTGGGAACATTAATAATTGCTTGCGTCCATACTTCTTATCGGTCAACCTTATCATTTTGTAAATTACCACCAAAAATAAATGAACTTCATATAATTTTATTTCGA
>JAUJYP020000197.1:0-89594 GCA_030674075.2 Linum usitatissimum
TAAGCCCTTCAAATAATAGGTAGATGAAGTTAGATTACATTTCTTCACATGATAAAACAATATCGAGTTAATATGATTTAAAAATTCATAATCCAATTATTTTAGGGTGTCATTATGATGAAACTTAGCTTTTAAGTTATTTCCAACATGCATGTCAAATACTAATCGATTTGAAGATTTGAAATTTCATGTCAAAATGGTTCATTTCCATAGGTGTTCCCTTTGGAAATTGACAAATTATGAGGTGAAAATTAGAACTTTTTAAATGGGCTAATATTTGACATGTATGTTGGGATGGCTAAACATTAAGGTTTCACCATGTCAAGCCCTTCAAATAATAGGTACATTAAGATAGATATTATATCTTCACATGATAAAACAATATCGAGTTAATATGATTTAAAAATTCATAATTCAATTATTTTAGGGTGTCATTATGATGAAACTTAGCTTTTAAGTTATTTCCAACATGCATGTCAAATACTAATCGATTTGAAGATTTGAAATTTTCATGTCAAAATGGTTCATTTCCATAGGTGTTCCCTTTGGAAATTGACAAATTATGAGGTGAAAATTAGAACTTTTTAAATGGGCTAATATTTGACATGTATGTTGGGAATGGCTAAACATTAAGGTTTCACCATGTTAAGCCCTTCAAATAATAGGTACATGAAGTTAGATTACATTTCTTCACATGATAAAACAATATCGAGTTAATATGATTTAAAAATTCATAATCCAATTATTTTAGGGTGTCATTATGATGAAACTTAGCTTTTAAGTTATTTCCAACATGCATGTCAAATACTAATCGATTTGAAGATTTGAAATTTCATGTCAAAATGGTTCATTTCCTTTTCCATAGGTGTTCCCTTTGGAAATTGACAAATTATGAGGTGAAAATTAGAACTTTTTAAATGGGCTAATATTTGACATGTATGTTGGGAATGGCTAAACATTAAGGTTTCACCATGTTAAGCCCTTCAAATAATAGGTACATGAAGTTAGATTACATTTCTTCACATGATAAAACAATATCGAGTTAATATGATTTAAAAATTCATAATCCAATTATTTTAGGGTGTCATTATGATGAAACTTAGCTTTTAAGTTATTTCCAACATGCATGTCAAATACTAATCGATTTGAAGATTTGAAATTTCATGTCAAAATGGTTCATTTCCATAGGTGTTCCCTTTGGAAATTGACAAATTATGAGGTGAAAATTAGAACTTTTTAAATGGGCTAATATTTGACATGTATGTTGGGAATGGCTAAACATTAAGGTTTCACCATGTTAAGCCCTTCAAATAATAGGTACATGAAGTTAGATTACATTTCTTCACATGATAAAACAATATCGAGTTAATATGATTTAAAAATTCATAATCCAATTATTTTAGGGTGTCATTATGATGAAACTTAGCTTTTAAGTTATTTCAACATGCATGTCAAATACTAATCGATTTGAAGATTTGAAATTTCATGTCAAAATGGTTCATTTCCATAGGTGTTCCCTTTGGAAATTGACAAATTATGAGGTGAAAATTAGAACTTTTTAAATGGGCTAATATTTGACATGTATGTTGGGATGGCTAAACATTGAGGTTTCACCATGTCAAGCCCTTCAAATAATAGGTACATTAAGATAGATATTATATCTTCACATGATAAAACAATATCGAGTTAATATGATTTAAAAATTCATAGTTCAATTATTTTAGGGGGGTAATTATGATGAAACTTAGCTTTTAAGTTATTTTCAACATGCATGTCAAATACTAATCGATTTGAAAATTTGAAATTTTCATGTCAAAATGGTTCATTTCCATAGGTGTTCCCTTTGGAAATTGACAAATTATGAGGTGAAAATTAGAACTTTTTAAATGGGCTAATATTTGACATGTATGTTGGGAATGGCTAAACATTAAGGTTTCACCATGTTAAGCCCTTCAAATAATAGGTACATGAAGTTAGATTACATTTCTTCACATGATAAAACAATATCGAGTTAATATGATTTAAAAATTCATAATCCAATTATTTTAGGGTGTCATTATGATGAAACTTAGCTTTTAAGTTATTTCCAACATGCATGTCAAATACTAATCGATTTGAAGATTTGAAATTTCATGTTGTTATGATGACTTAGCTTTTAAGTTATTTCCAACATGCATGTCAAATACTAATCGATTTGAAGATTTGAAATTTCATGTCAAAATGGTTCATTTCCATAGGTGTTCCCTTTGGAAATTGACAAATTATGAGGTGAAAATTAGAACTTTTTAAATGGGCTAATATTTGACATGTATGTTGGGAATGGCTAAACATTAAGGTTTCACCATGTTAAGCCCTTCAAATAATAGGTACATGAAGTTAGATTACATTTCTTCACATGATAAAACAATATCGAGTTAATATGATTTAAAAATTCATAATCCAATTATTTTAGGGTGTCATTATGATGAAACTTAGCTTTTAAGTTATTTCCAACATGCATGTCAAATACTAATCGATTTGAAGATTTGAAATTTCATGTCAAAATGGTTCATTTCCATAGGTGTTCCCTTTGGAAATTGACAAATTATGAGGTGAAAATTAGAACTTTTTAAATGGGCTAATATTTGACATGTATGTTGGGAATGGCTAAACATTAAGGTTTCACCATGTTAAGCCCTTCAAATAATAGGTACATGAAGTTAGATTACATTTCTTCACATGATAAAACAATATCGAGTTAATATGATTTAAAAATTCATAATCCAATTATTTTAGGGTGTCATTATGATGAAACTTAGCTTTTAAGTTATTTCCAACATGCATGTCAAATACTAATCGATTTGAAGATTTGAAATTTCATGTCAAAATGGTTCATTTCCATAGGTGTTCCCTTTGGAAATTGACAAATTATGAGGTGAAAATTAGAACTTTTTAAATGGGCTAATATTTGACATGTATGTTGGGATGGCTAAACATTGAGGTTTCACCATGTCAAGCCCTTCAAATAATAGGTACATTAAGATAGATATTATATCTTCACATGATAAAACAATATCGAGTTAATATGATTTAAAAATTCATAGTTCAATTATTTCAGGGGGGTCATTATGATGAAACTTAGCTTTTAAGTTATTTTCAACATGCATGTCAAATACTAATCGATTTGAAAATTTGAAATTTTCATGTCAAAATGGTTCATTTCCATAGGTGTTCCCTTTGGAAATTGACAAATTATGAGGTGAAAATTAGAACTTTTTAAATGGGCTAATATTTGACATGTATGTTGGGATGGCTAAACATTAAGGTTTCACCATGTCAAGCCCTTCAAATAATAGGTACATTAAGATAGATATTATATCTTCACATGATAAAACAATATCGAGTTAATATGATTTAAAAATTCATAGTCAATTATTTTAGGGTGTCATTATGATGAAACTTAGCTTTTAAGTTATTTCCAACATGCATGTCAAATACTAATCGATTTGAAGATTTGAAATTTCATGTCAAAATGGTTCATTTCCATAGGTGTTCCCTTTGGAAATTGACAAATTATGAGGTGAAAATTAGAACTTTTTAAATGGGCTAATATTTGACATGTATGTTGGGAATGGCTAAACATTAAGGTTTCACCATGTTAAGCCCTTCAAATAATAGGTACATGAAGTTAGATTACATTTCTTCACATGATAAAACAATATCGAGTTAATATGATTTAAAAATTCATAATCCAATTATTTTAGGGTGTCATTATGATGAAACTTAGCTTTTAAGTTATTTCAACATGCATGTCAAATACTAATCGATTTGAAGATTTGAAATTTCATGTCAAAATGGTTCATTTCCATAGGTGTTCCCTTTGGAAATTGACAAATTATGAGGTGAAAATTAGAACTTTTAAATGGGCTAATATTTGACATGTATGTTTGGGAATGGCTAAACATTAAGGTTTCACCATGTTAAGCCCTTCAAATAATAGGTACATGAAGTTAGATTACATTTCTTCACATGATAAAACAATATCGAGTTAATATGATTTAAAAATTCATAATCCAATTATTTTAGGGTGTCATTATGATGAAACTTAGCTTTTAAGTTATTTCCAACATGCATGTCAAATACTAATCGATTTGAAGATTTGAAATTTCATGTCAAAATGGTTCATTTCCATAGGTGTTCCCTTTGGAAATTGACAAATTATGAGGTGAAAATTAGAACTTTTTAAATGGGCTAATATTTGACATGTATGTTGGGAATGGCTAAACATTAAGGTTTCACCATGTTAAGCCCTTCAAATAATAGGTACATGAAGTTAGATTACATTTCTTCACATGATAAAACAATATCGAGTTAATATGATTTAAAAATTCATAATCCAATTATTTTAGGGTGTCATTATGATGAAACTTAGCTTTTAAGTTATTTCCAACATGCATGTCAAATACTAATCGATTTGAAGATTTGAAATTTCATGTCAAAATGGTTCATTTCCATAGGTGTTCCCTTTGGAAATTGACAAATTATGAGGTGAAAATTAGAACTTTTTAAATGGGCTAATATTTGACATGTATGTTGGGAATGGCTAAACATTAAGGTTTCACCATGTAGTTTATGGCTAATATTTGACATGTATGTTGGGAATGGCTAAACATTAAGGTTTCACCATGTTAAGCCCTTCAAATAATAGGTACATGAAGTTAGATTACATTTCTTCACATGATAAAACAATATCGAGTTAATATGATTTAAAAATTCATAATCCAATTATTTTAGGGTGTCATTATGATGAAACTTAGCTTTTAAGTTATTTCCAACATGCATGTCAAATACTAATCGATTTGAAGATTTGAAATTTCATGTCAAAATGGTTCATTTCCATAGGTGTTCCCTTTGGAAATTGACAAATTATGAGGTGAAAATTAGAACTTTTTAAATGGGCTAATATTTGACATGTATGTTGGGAATGGCTAAACATTAAGGTTTCACCATGTTAAGCCCTTCAAATAATAGGTACATGAAGTTAGATTACATTTCTTCACATGATAAAACAATATCGAGTTAATATGATTTAAAAATTCATAATCCAATTATTTTAGGGTGTCATTATGATGAAACTTAGCTTTTAAGTTATTTCCAACATGCATGTCAAATACTAATCGATTTGAAGATTTGAAATTTCATGTCAAAATGGTTCATTTCCATAGGTGTTCCCTTTGGAAATTGACAAATTATGAGGTGAAAATTAGAACTTTTTAAATGGGCTAATATTTGACATGTATGTTGGGATGGCTAAACATTGAGGTTTCACCATGTCAAGCCCTTCAAATAATAGGTACATTAAGATAGATATTATATCTTCACATGATAAAACAATATCGAGTTAATATGATTTAAAAATTCATAATTCAATTATTTCAGGGTGTCATTATGATGAAACTTAGCTTTTAAGTTATTTCCAACATGCATGTCAAATACTAATCGATTTGAAGATTTGAAATTTCATGTCAAAATGGTTCATTTCCATAGGTGTTCCCTTTGGAAATTGACAAATTATGAGGTGAAAATTAGAACTTTTTAAATGGGCTAATATTTGACATGTATGTTGGGAATGGCTAAACATTAAGGTTTCACCATGTTAAGCCCTTCAAATAATAGGTACATGAAGTTAGATTACATTTCTTCACATGATAAAACAATATCGAGTTAATATGATTTAAAAATTCATAATCCAATTATTTTAGGGTGTCATTATGATGAAACTTAGCTTTTAAGTTATTTCCAACATGCATGTCAAATACTAATCGATTTGAAGATTTGAAATTTCATGTCAAAATGGTTCATTTCCATAGGTGTTCCCTTTGGAAATTGACAAATTATGAGGTGAAAATTAGAACTTTTTAAATGGGCTAATATTTGACATGTATGTTGGGAATGGCTAAACATTAAGGTTTCACCATGTTAAGCCCTTCAAATAATAGGTACATGAAGTTAGATTACATTTCTTCACATGATAAAACAATATCGAGTTAATATGATTTAAAAATTCATAATCCAATTATTTTAGGGTGTCATTATGATGAAACTTAGCTTTTAAGTTATTTCCAACATGCATGTCAAATACTAATCGATTTGAAGATTTGAAATTTCATGTCAAAATGGTTCATTTCCATAGGTGTTCCCTTTGGAAATTGACAAATTATGAGGTGAAAATTAGAACTTTTTAAATGGGCTAATATTTGACATGTATGTTGGGAATGGCTAAACATTAAGGTTTCACCATGTTAAGCCCTTCAAATAATAGGTACATGAAGTTAGATTACATTTCTTCACATGATAAAACAATATCGAGTTAATATGATTTAAAAATTCATAATCCAATTATTTTAGGGTGTCATTATGATGAAACTTAGCTTTTAAGTTATTTCCAACATGCATGTCAAATACTAATCGATTTGAAGATTTGAAATTTCATGTCAAAATGGTTCATTTCCATAGGTGTTCCCTTTGGAAATTGACAAATTATGAGGTGAAAATTAGAACTTTTTAAATGGGCTAATATTTGACATGTATGTTGGGATGGCTAAACATTGAGGTTTCACCATGTCAAGCCCTTCAAATAATAGGTACATTAAGATAGATATTATATCTTCACATGATAAAACAATATCGAGTTAATATGATTTAAAAATTCATAGTTCAATTATTTCAGGGGGGTAATTATGATGAAACTTAGCTTTTAAGTTATTTTCAACATGCATGTCAAATACTAATCGATTTGAAAATTTGAAATTTCATTCAAATTTCATTTCATGTCAAAATGGTTCATTTCCATAGGTGTTCCCTTTGGAAATTGACAAATTATGAGGTGAAAATTAGAACTTTTTAAATGGGCTAATATTTGACATGTATGTTGGGATGGCTAAACATTAAGGTTTCACCATGTCAAGCCCTTCAAATAATAGGTACATTAAGATAGATATTATATCTTCACATGATAAAACAATATCGAGTTAATATGATTTAAAAATTCATAGTTCAATTATTTCAGGGGGGTCATTATGATGAAACTTAGCTTTTATGTTATTTCCAACATGCATGTCAAATACTAATCGATTTGAAGATTTGAAATTTTCATGTCAAAATGGTTCATTTCCATAGGTGTTCCCTTTGGAAATTGACAAATTATGAGGTGAAAATTAGAACTTTTTAAATGGGCTAATATTTGACATGTATGTTGGGAATGGCTAAACATTAAGGTTTCACCATGTCAAGCCCTTCAAATAATAGGTACATTAAGATAGATATTATATCTTCACATGATAAAACAATATCGAGTTAATATGATTTAAAAATTCATAATCCAATTATTTTAGGGGGTCATTATGATGAAACTTAGCTTTTATGTTATTTCCAACATGCATGTCAAATACTAATCGATTTGAAGATTTGAAATTTCATGTCAAAATGGTTCATTTCCATAGGTGTTCCCTTTGGAAATTGACAAATTATGAGGTGAAAATTAGAACTTTTTAAATGGGCTAATATTTGACATGTATGTTGGGAATGGCTAAACATTAAGGTTTCACCATGTTAAGCCCTTCAAATAATAGGTACATGAAGTTAGATTACATTTCTTCACATGATAAAACAATATCGAGTTAATATGATTTAAAAATTCATAATCCAATTATTTTAGGGTGTCATTATGATGAAACTTAGCTTTTAAGTTATTTCCAACATGCATGTCAAATACTAATCGATTTGAAGATTTGAAATTTCATGTCAAAATGGTTCATTTCCATAGGTGTTCCCTTTGGAAATTGACAAATTATGAGGTGAAAATTAGAACTTTTTAAATGGGCTAATATTTGACATGTATGTTGGGAATGGCTAAACATTAAGGTTTCACCATGTTAAGCCCTTCAAATAATAGGTACATGAAGTTAGATTATATTTCTTCACATGATAAAACACAATCTAGTTAAAATAATATATAAAAACATAAACTACTATTTTGGGGGGGTATTATGAAAAAAAAACCCAGTTAATTTCCAACATGCATGTCAAATACTAATCGATTTGAAGATTTGAAATTTCATGTCAAAATGGTTCATTTCCATAGGTGTTCCCTTTGGAAATTGACAAATTATGAGGTGAAAATTAGAACTTTTTAAATGGGCTAATATTTGACATGTATGTTGGGAATGGCTAAACATTAAGGTTTCACCATGTTAAGCCCTTCAAATAATAGGTACATGAAGTTAGATTACATTTGATAGGTAGGTTAGATTACATTTCTTCACATGATAAAACAATATCGAGTTAATATGATTTAAAAATTCATAATCCAATTATTTTAGGGTGTCATTATGATGAAACTTAGCTTTTTAAGTTATTTCCAACATGCATGTCAAATACTAATCGATTTGAAGATTTGAAATTTCATGTCAAAATGGTTCATTTCCATAGGTGTTCCCTTTGGAAATTGACAAATTATGAGGTGAAAATTAGAACTTTTTAAATGGGCTAATATTTGACATGTATGTTGGGAATGGCTAAACATGTCGGCTTCACCATGTTAAGCCCTTCAAATAATATGTACATTAAGATAGATTATATTTCTTCACATGATAAAACAATATCTAAGTTCATATGATTTAAAAATTCATAATCCAATTATGTCAGATTTTTTTTTTTTTTTTTTTTTTTTTTTTTTTTTTTTTTTTTTTTTTTTTTGTAATTAGTGCACATGACAAACTTAGTTTTTAAGTTATTTCAACTTATGACAGGTCCATTAATATCGCGATTTTAGGATTTGAAATTTTCATGTCAAAATGGTTCATTTCCATAGATGTTCTCTTTGGAAATTGACAAATTATGAGGTGAAAATTAGAACTTTTTGAATGTGGCCAATATTTGATATGTATGTTGGAAATTGTCAAATATTAACGTTTCTACCATGTTAAGTCCTTCAAATAATAGGTAGATGAACTTAGATTACATTTCTTCACATGATAAAACAATATCGTGTTAATATGATTTAAAAATTCATAATTCAATTATTTTAGGTGTCATTATGATGAAACTTAGCTCTTATGTGATTTCCAACATGCATGTCTAAGCACTAATCGATTTGAAGATTTGAAATTTCATGTCAAAATGGTTCATTTCCATAGGTGTTCTATTTTGAAATTGACAAATTATGAGGTGAAAATTAGAACTTTTTAAATGGGTTAATATTTGACATGTATGCTGGGAATGACTAAACATTGAGGTTTCACCATGTCAAGCCCTTCAAATAATAAAGTATATTTAAGATAGATATTAGAGACTTCACATGATAAAACAATTATCGAGTTAATATGATTTAAAAATTCATAGTTCACCTATGTCATGTGGTAATTATGATGAAACTTAGCTTTTAAGTTATTTCAACACATGCATGTCAAATACTCATCGATTTGAAAATTTGAAATTTTCATGTCAAAATGGTTCATTTCCATAGGTGTTCCCTTTGGAAATTGATAAATTATGAGGTGAAAATTGAGAACTTTTTAAATGGGCCAATATTTGACATATATATTGGGAATGGCTAAACATTAAGGATTCACCATGTTAAGCCCTTCAAATAATAGGTAGATGTAGCTAGATTACATTTCTTCACATGACAATACATTATCGAGTTCAATATGATTTAAAAATTCATAATCCAATTATTTTAGGGTGTCATTATGATGAAACTTAGCTTTTAAGTTATTTCCAACATGCATGTCAAATACTAATCGATTTGAAGATTTGAAATTTCATGTCAAAAATGTTCATTTCCATAGGTGTTCCCTTTCTGAAAATTGACAAATTATGAGGAAAAAATTAGAACTTTTTAAATGGGCTAATATTTGACATGTGTATATTGAGAATGGCTAAACATTGAGGGTTCACCATGTCAAGCCCTTCAAATAATAGGAACATTCAGATAGATATTATATCTACACATGATAAAACAATATCGAAGTCAATATGATTCCAAAAATTCATAATCAAAATTATTTCAAGGGGTAATTATGATGAAACTTAGCTTTTAAGTTATTTCCAACATGCATGTCAAATACTAATCGATTTGAAGATTTGAAATTTCATTTCAAAATGGTTCATTTCCATAGATGTTCCCTTTGGAAATTGACAAATTATGAGGTGAAATTTTGAACTTTTTAAGTGTGCTAATATTTGACACGTATGTTGGGAATTACTAAACATTAAGGTTTCACTATGTTAAGCCCTTCAAATAATAGGTACATTCGGTTAGATTACATTTCTTCACATGAGGAAAACAATATTGAGTTAATATGATTTAAAAATTCATGATCCAATTAGTTTAGGGTGACATTATCACTAAACTTAGCTCTTATGTTATTTCCAACATAAAATGTCAAGTACTAATCGATTTGAAGTTTTGAAATTTCATGTCAAAATGGTTTATTTCCTTAAGTGTTCCCTTTGGAAATTGACAAATTATGAGGTGAAATTGTGAATAATTTTAAATGGACATAATATTTGACATGTGATGTTGGAAATGGCTAAACATTGAGGTTTCAACCATGTTAAGCCCTTCAAATAATAGGTAGATGAAGATTAGATAATATTTCTTCACATGATAAAACAATATCGAGTTAATAACATTCAAAAATTCATAATCCAATTATTTTAGGGTGTCATTATGATGAAACTTAGCTTTTAAGTTATTTCCAACATGCATGTGTCAAATACTAACTGATTTGAAGATTAGAAATTTCATGTCAAAATGGTTCATTTCCATAGGTGTTATCTCTGGAAATTGACAAATTATGAGGTGAAAATTAGAACTTTTTAAATGGGCTAATATTTTGACATGTATGTTGGGAATGGCTAGTCATTAAGGTTTCACCATGTTAAGCCCTTCAAATAATAGGTACATGAAGTTAGATTACATTTCTTCACATGATAAAACAATATCGAGTTAATATGATTTAAAAATTCATAATCCAATTATTTTAGGTTGTCATTATGATGAAACTTAGCTTTTAAGTTATTTCCAACATGCATGTCAAATACTAATCGATTTGAAGATTAGAAATTTCATGTCAAAATGGTTCATTTCCATAGGTGTTCCCTTTGGAAATTGACAAATTATGAGGTGAAAATTAGAACTTTTTAAATGTGGCTCATATTTGAGATGTATGTTGGGAATGGCTAAACATTAAGGGTTCACCATGTTAAGCCCTTTCAAATAATAGGTAGATGAAGTTAGATTATTTTTTCTTCACATGATAAAACAATATCGAGTTAATATGATTTAAAAATTCATAATCCAATTATTTTAGGGTGTCATTATGATGAAACTTAGCTTTTAAGTTATTTCCAACATGCATGTCAAATACTAATCGATTTGAAGATTTGAAATTTCATGTCAAAATGGTTCATTTCCATAGGTGTTCCTTTTGGAAATTGACAAATTATGAGGTGAAAATTAGAACTTTTTTAATGGGCTACATTTTCTGACATGTATGTTGGGAATGGCTAAACATTAAGGTTTCACCATGTTAAGCCCTTCAAATAATAGGTACATGAAGTTAGATTAGCATTTCTTCACATGATAAAACAATATCGAGTTAATATGATTTAAAAATTCATAATCCAATTATTTTAGGGTGTCATTATGATGAAACTTAGCTTTTAAGTTATTTCCAACATGCTTGTCAAATACTAATCGATTTGAAGATTTGAAATTTCATGTCAAAATGGTTCATTTCCATAGGTGTTCCCTTTGGAAATTGACAAATTATGAGGTGAAAATTAGAACTTTTTTAAATGGGCTAATATTTGACATGTATGTTGGGTATGGCTAAACATTGAGGTTTCACCATGTCAAGCCCTTCAAATAATATTTACATTAAGATAGATATTATATCTTCACATGATAAAACAATATCGAGTTAATATGATTTAAAAATTCATAGTTCAATTATTTCAGGGGTAATTATGATGAAACTTAGCTTTTAAGTTATTTCCAACATGCATGTCAAATACTAATCGATTTGAAGATTTGAAATTTCATGTCAAAATGGTTCATTTCCATAGGTGTTCCCTTTGGAAATTGACAAATTATGAGGTGAAAATTAGAACTTTTTAAATGGGCTAATATTTGACATGTATGTTGGGAATGGCTAAACATTAAGGTTTCACCATGTTAAGCCCTTCAAATAATAGGTACATGAAGTTAGTGATTACATTTCTTCACATGATAAAACAATATCGAGTTAATAGGATTTAAAAATTCATAATCCAATTATTTTAGGGTGTCATTATGATGAAACTTAGCTTTTAAGTTATTTCCAATATGCATGTCAAATACTAATCGATTTGAAGATTTGAAATTTCATGTCAAAATGGTTCAT
The DNA here is from genome assembly GCA_030674075.2 of Linum usitatissimum. NCBI lineage: Eukaryota > Viridiplantae > Streptophyta > Magnoliopsida > Malpighiales > Linaceae > Linum > Linum usitatissimum. Next base: position 12,432 of record JAUJYP020000197.1, read on the forward strand.
TTCCATAGGTGTTCCCTTTGGAAATTGACAAATTATGAGGTGAAAATTAAAACTTTTTAAATGGGCTAATATTTGACATGTATGTTGGGAATGGTTAAACATTGAGGTTTCACCATGTCAAGCCCTTCAAATAATAGGTACATTAAGATAGATATTATATCTTCACATGATAAAACAATATCGAGTTAATATGATTTAAAAATTCATAGTTCAATTATTTCAGGGGGGTAATTATGATGAAACTTAGCTTTTAAGTTATTTCCAACATGCATGTCAAATACTAATCGATTTGAAGATTTGAAATTTCATGTCTAAATGGTTCATTTCCATAGGTGTTCCCTTTGGAAATTGACAAATTATGAGGTGAAAATTAGAACTTTTTAAATGGGCTAATATTTGACATGTATGTTGGGAATGGCTAAACATTGAGGTTTCACCATGTTAAGCCCTTCAAATAATAGGTACATTAAGTTAGATATTATATCTTCACATGATAAAACAATATCGAGTTAATATGATTTAAAAATTCATAATCCAATTATTTCAGGGGTCATTATGATGAAACTTAGCTTTTAAGTTATTTCCAACATGCATGTCAAATACTAATCGATTTGAAAATTTGAAATTTCATGTCAAAATGGTTCATTTCCATAGGTGTTCCCTTTGGAAATTGACAAATTATGAGGTGAAAATTAGAACTTTTTAAATGGGCTAATATTTGACATGTATGTTGGGAATGGCTAAACATTGAGGTTTCACCATGTTAAGCCCTTCAAATAATAGGTACATTAAGTTAGATATTATTTCTTCACATGATAAAACAATATCGAGTTAATATGATTTAAAAATTCATAATCCAATTATTTTAGGGGTCATTATGATGAAACTTAGCTTTTAAGTTATTTCCAACATGCATGTCAAATACTAATCGATTTGAAAATTTGAAATTTCATGTCAAAATGGTTCATTTCCATAGGTGTTCCCTTTGGAAATTGACAAATTATGAGGTGAAAATTAGAACTTTTTAAATGGGCTAATATTTGACATGTATGTTGGGAATGGCTAAACATTGAGGTTTCACCATGTCAAGCCCTTCAAATAATAGGTACATTAAGTTAGATATTATTTCTTCACATGATAAAACAATATCGAGTTAATATGATTTAAAAATTCATAATCCAATTATTTCAGGGGGTCATTATGATGAAACTTAGCTTTTAAGTTATTTCCAACATGCATGTCAAATACTAATCGATTTGAAAATTTGAAATTTCATGTCAAAATGGTTCATTTCCATAGGTGTTCCCTTTGGAAATTGACAAATTATGAGGTGAAAATTAGAACTTTTTAAATGGGCTAATATTTGACATGTATGTTGGGAATGGCTAAACATTGAGGTTTCACCATGTTAAGCCCTTCAAATAATAGGTACATTAAGTTAGATATTATATCTTCACATGATAAAACAATATCGAGTTAATATGATTTAAAAATTCATAATCCAATTATTTCGGGGGTCATTATGATGAAACTTAGCTTTTAAGTTATTTCCAACATGCATGTCAAATACTAATCGATTTGAAAATTTGAAATTTCATGTCAAAATGGTTCATTTCCATAGGTGTTCCCTTTGGAAATTGACAAATTATGAGGTGAAAATTAGAACTTTTTAAATGGGCTAATATTTGACATGTATGTTGGGAATGGCTAAACATTGAGGTTTCACCATGTTAAGCCCTTCAAATAATAGGTACATTAAGTTAGATATTATTTCTTCACATGATAAAACAATATCGAGTTAATATGATTTAAAAATTCATAATCCAATTATTTCGGGGGTCATTATGATGAAACTTAGCTTTTAAGTTATTTCCAACATGCATGTCAAATACTAATCGATTTGAAAATTTGAAATTTCATGTCAAAATGGTTCATTTCCATAGGTGTTCCCTTTGGAAATTGACAAATTATGAGGTGAAAATTAGAACTTTTTAAATGGGCTAATATTTGACATGTATGTTGGGAATGGCTAAACATTGAGGTTTCACCATGTTAAGCCCTTCAAATAATAGGTACATTAAGTTAGATATTATTTCTTCACATGATAAAACAATATCGAGTTAATATGATTTAAAAATTCATAATCCAATTATTTCGGGGGTCATTATGATGAAACTTAGCTTTTAAGTTATTTCCAACATGCATGTCAAATACTAATCGATTTGAAAATTTGAAATTTCATGTCAAAATGGTTCATTTCCATAGGTGTTCCCTTTGGAAATTGACAAATTATGAGGTGAAAATTAGAACTTTTTAAATGGGCTAATATTTGACATGTATGTTGGGAATGGCTAAACATTGAGGTTTCACCATGTTAAGCCCTTCAAATAATAGGTACATTAAGTTAGATATTATATCTTCACATGATAAAACAATATCGAGTTAATATGATTTAAAAATTCATAGTCCAATTATTTCGGGGGTCATTATGATGAAACTTAGCTTTTAAGTTATTTCCAACATGCATGTCAAATACTAATCGATTTGAAAATTTGAAATTTTCATGTCAAAATGGTTCATTTCCATAGGTGTTCCCTTTGGAAATTGACAAATTATGAGGTGAAAATTAGAACTTTTTAAATGGGCTAATATTTGACATGTATGTTGGGAATGGCTAAACATTGAGGTTTCACCATGTTAAGCCCTTCAAATAATAGGTACATTAAGTTAGATATTATATCTTCACATGATAAAACAATATCGAGTTAATATGATTTAAAAATTCATAGTCCAATTATTTCGGGGTCATTATGATGAAACTTAGCTTTTAAGTTATTTCCAACATGCATGTCAAATACTAATCGATTTGAAAATTTGAAATTTCATGTCAAAATGGTTCATTTCCATAGGTGTTCCCTTTGGAAATTGACAAATTATGAGGTGAAAATTAGAACTTTTTAAATGGGCTAATATTTGACATGTATGTTGGGAATGGCTAAACATTGAGGTTTCACCATGTTAAGCCCTTCAAATAATAGGTACATTAAGTTAGATATTATATCTTCACATGATAAAACAATATCGAGTTAATATGATTTAAAAATTCATAATCCAATTATTTCGGGGGTCATTATGATGAAACTTAGCTTTTAAGTTATTTCCAACATGCATGTCAAATACTAATCGATTTGAAAATTTGAAATTTCATGTCAAAATGGTTCATTTCCATAGGTGTTCCCTTTGGAAATTGACAAATTATGAGGTGAAAATTAGAACTTTTTAAATGGGCTAATATTTGACATGTATGTTGGGAATGGCTAAACATTGAGGTTTCACCATGTCAAGCCCTTCAAATAATAGGTACATTAAGTTAGATATTATATCTTCACATGATAAAACAATATCGAGTTAATATGATTTAAAAATTCATAGTCCAATTATTTCAGGGGGTCATTATGATGAAACTTAGCTTTTAAGTTATTTCCAACATGCATGTCAAATACTAATCGATTTGAAAATTTGAAATTTCATGTCAAAATGGTTCATTTCCATAGGTGTTCCCTTTGGAAATTGACAAATTATGAGGTGAAAATTAGAACTTTTTAAATGGGCTAATATTTGACATGTATGTTGGGAATGGCTAAACATTGAGGTTTCACCATGTTAAGCCCTTCAAATAATAGGTACATTAAGTTAGATATTATATCTTCACATGATAAAACAATATCGAGTTAATATGATTTAAAAATTCATAATCCAATTATTTCAGGGGTCATTATGATGAAACTTAGCTTTTAAGTTATTTCCAACATGCATGTCAAATACTAATCGATTTGAAAATTTGAAATTTCATGTCAAAATGGTTCATTTCCATAGGTGTTCCCTTTGGAAATTGACAAATTATGAGGTGAAAATTAGAACTTTTTAAATGGGCTAATATTTGACATGTATGTTGGGAATGGCTAAACATTGAGGTTTCACCATGTTAAGCCCTTCAAATAATAGGTACATTAAGTTAGATATTATATCTTCACATGATAAAACAATATCGAGTTAATATGATTTAAAAATTCATAATCCAATTATTTCGGGGGTCATTATGATGAAACTTAGCTTTTAAGTTATTTCCAACATGCATGTCAAATACTAATCGATTTGAAAATTTGAAATTTCATGTCAAAATGGTTCATTTCCATAGGTGTTCCCTTTGGAAATTGACAAATTATGAGGTGAAAATTAGAACTTTTTAAATGGGCTAATATTTGACATGTATGTTGGGAATGGCTAAACATTGAGGTTTCACCATGTCAAGCCCTTCAAATAATAGGTACATTAAGTTAGATATTATATCTTCACATGATAAAACAATATCGAGTTAATATGATTTAAAAATTCATAGTCCAATTATTTCAGGGGGTCATTATGATGAAACTTAGCTTTTAAGTTATTTCCAACATGCATGTCAAATACTAATCGATTTGAAAATTTGAAATTTCATGTCAAAATGGTTCATTTCCATAGGTGTTCCCTTTGGAAATTGACAAATTATGAGGTGAAAATTAGAACTTTTTAAATGGGCTAATATTTGACATGTATGTTGGGAATGGCTAAACATTGAGGTTTCACCATGTTAAGCCCTTCAAATAATAGGTACATTAAGTTAGATATTATATCTTCACATGATAAAACAATATCGAGTTAATATGATTTAAAAATTCATAATCCAATTATTTCGGGGGTCATTATGATGAAACTTAGCTTTTAAGTTATTTCCAACATGCATGTCAAATACTAATCGATTTGAAAATTTGAAATTTCATGTCAAAATGGTTCATTTCCATAGGTGTTCCCTTTGGAAATTGACAAATTATGAGGTGAAAATTAGAACTTTTTAAATGGGCTAATATTTGACATGTATGTTGGGAATGGCTAAACATTGAGGTTTCACCATGTCAAGCCCTTCAAATAATAGGTACATTAAGTTAGATATTATATCTTCACATGATAAAACAATATCGAGTTAATATGATTTAAAAATTCATAATCCAATTATTTCGGGGGTCATTATGATGAAACTTAGCTTTTAAGTTATTTCCAACATGCATGTCAAATACTAATCGATTTGAAAATTTGAAATTTCATGTCAAAATGGTTCATTTCCATAGGTGTTCCCTTTGGAAATTGACAAATTATGAGGTGAAAATTAGAACTTTTTAAATGGGCTAATATTTGACATGTATGTTGGGAATGGCTAAACATTGAGGTTTCACCATGTCAAGCCCTTCAAATAATAGGTACATTAAGTTAGATATTATATCTTCACATGATAAAACAATATCGAGTTAATATGATTTAAAAATTCATAGTCCAATTATTTCGGGGGGTCATTATGATGAAACTTAGCTTTTAAGTTATTTCCAACATGCATGTCAAATACTAATCGATTTGAAAATTTGAAATTTCATGTCAAAATGGTTCATTTCCATAGGTGTTCCCTTTGGAAATTGACAAATTATGAGGTGAAAATTAGAACTTTTTAAATGGGCTAATATTTGACATGTATGTTGGGAATGGCTAAACATTGAGGTTTCACCATGTTAAGCCCTTCAAATAATAGGTACATTAAGTTAGATATTATTTCTTCACATGATAAAACAATATCGAGTTAATATGATTTAAAAATTCATAATCCAATTATTTTAGGGGTCATTATGATGAAACTTAGCTTTTAAGTTATTTCCAACATGCATGTCAAATACTAATCGATTTGAAAATTTGAAATTTCATGTCAAAATGGTTCATTTCCATAGGTGTTCCCTTTGGAAATTGACAAATTATGAGGTGAAAATTAGAACTTTTTAAATGGGCTAATATTTGACATGTATGTTGGGAATGGCTAAACATTGAGGTTTCACCATGTCAAGCCCTTCAAATAATAGGTACATTAAGTTAGATATTATATCTTCACATGATAAAACAATATCGAGTTAATATGATTTAAAAATTCATAGTCCAATTATTTCGGGGGTCATTATGATGAAACTTAGCTTTTAAGTTATTTCCAACATGCATGTCAAATACTAATCGATTTGAAAATTTGAAATTTCATGTCAAAATGGTTCATTTCCATAGGTGTTCCCTTTGGAAATTGACAAATTATGAGGTGAAAATTAGAACTTTTTAAATGGGCTAATATTTGACATGTATGTTGGGAATGGCTAAACATTGAGGTTTCACCATGTTAAGCCCTTCAAATAATAGGTACATTAAGTTAGATATTATTTCTTCACATGATAAAACAATATCGAGTTAATATGATTTAAAAATTCATAATCCAATTATTTTAGGGGTCATTATGATGAAACTTAGCTTTTAAGTTATTTCCAACATGCATGTCAAATACTAATCGATTTGAAAATTTGAAATTTCATGTCAAAATGGTTCATTTCCATAGGTGTTCCCTTTGGAAATTGACAAATTATGAGGTGAAAATTAGAACTTTTTAAATGGGCTAATATTTGACATGTATGTTGGGAATGGCTAAACATTGAGGTTTCACCATGTCAAGCCCTTCAAATAATAGGTACATTAAGTTAGATATTATATCTTCACATGATAAAACAATATCGAGTTAATATGATTTAAAAATTCATAGTCCAATTATTTCGGGGGTCATTATGATGAAACTTAGCTTTTAAGTTATTTCCAACATGCATGTCAAATACTAATCGATTTGAAAATTTGAAATTTCATGTCAAAATGGTTCATTTCCATAGGTGTTCCCTTTGGAAATTGACAAATTATGAGGTGAAAATTAGAACTTTTTAAATGGGCTAATATTTGACATGTATGTTGGGAATGGCTAAACATTGAGGTTTCACCATGTTAAGCCCTTCAAATAATAGGTACATTAAGTTAGATATTATATCTTCACATGATAAAACAATATCGAGTTAATATGATTTAAAAATTCATAATCCAATTATTTTAGGGGTCATTATGATGAAACTTAGCTTTTAAGTTATTTCCAACATGCATGTCAAATACTAATCGATTTGAAAATTTGAAATTTCATGTCAAAATGGTTCATTTCCATAGGTGTTCCCTTTGGAAATTGACAAATTATGAGGTGAAAATTAGAACTTTTTAAATGGGCTAATATTTGACATGTATGTTGGGAATGGCTAAACATTGAGGTTTCACCATGTCAAGCCCTTCAAATAATAGGTACATTAAGTTAGATATTATATCTTCACATGATAAAACAATATCGAGTTAATATGATTTAAAAATTCATAATCCAATTATTTCGGGGGTCATTATGATGAAACTTAGCTTTTAAGTTATTTCCAACATGCATGTCAAATACTAATCGATTTGAAAATTTGAAATTTCATGTCAAAATGGTTCATTTCCATAGGTGTTCCCTTTGGAAATTGACAAATTATGAGGTGAAAATTAGAACTTTTTAAATGGGCTAATATTTGACATGTATGTTGGGAATGGCTAAACATTGAGGTTTCACCATGTTAAGCCCTTCAAATAATAGGTACATTAAGTTAGATATTATATCTTCACATGATAAAACAATATCGAGTTAATATGATTTAAAAATTCATAATCCAATTATTTCGGGGGTCATTATGATGAAACTTAGCTTTTAAGTTATTTCCAACATGCATGTCAAATACTAATCGATTTGAAAATTTGAAATTTCATGTCAAAATGGTTCATTTCCATAGGTGTTCCCTTTGGAAATTGACAAATTATGAGGTGAAAATTAGAACTTTTTAAATGGGCTAATATTTGACATGTATGTTGGGAATGGCTAAACATTGAGGTTTCACCATGTCAAGCCCTTCAAATAATAGGTACATTAAGTTAGATATTATATCTTCACATGATAAAACAATATCGAGTTAATATGATTTAAAAATTCATAATCCAATTATTTCGGGGGTCATTATGATGAAACTTAGCTTTTAAGTTATTTCCAACATGCATGTCAAATACTAATCGATTTGAAAATTTGAAATTTCATGTCAAAATGGTTCATTTCCATAGGTGTTCCCTTTGGAAATTGACAAATTATGAGGTGAAAATTAGAACTTTTTAAATGGGCTAATATTTGACATGTATGTTGGGAATGGCTAAACATTGAGGTTTCACCATGTTAAGCCCTTCAAATAATAGGTACATTAAGTTAGATATTATATCTTCACATGATAAAACAATATCGAGTTAATATGATTTAAAAATTCATAATCCAATTATTTCGGGGGTCATTATGATGAAACTTAGCTTTTAAGTTATTTCCAACATGCATGTCAAATACTAATCGATTTGAAAATTTGAAATTTCATGTCAAAATGGTTCATTTCCATAGGTGTTCCCTTTGGAAATTGACAAATTATGAGGTGAAAATTAGAACTTTTTAAATGGGCTAATATTTGACATGTATGTTGGGAATGGCTAAACATTGAGGTTTCACCATGTCAAGCCCTTCAAATAATAGGTACATTAAGTTAGATATTATATCTTCACATGATAAAACAATATCGAGTTAATATGATTTAAAAATTCATAGTCCAATTATTTCGGGGGTCATTATGATGAAACTTAGCTTTTAAGTTATTTCCAACATGCATGTCAAATACTAATCGATTTGAAAATTTGAAATTTCATGTCAAAATGGTTCATTTCCATAGGTGTTCCCTTTGGAAATTGACAAATTATGAGGTGAAAATTAGAACTTTTTAAATGGGCTAATATTTGACATGTATGTTGGGAATGGCTAAACATTGAGGTTTCACCATGTTAAGCCCTTCAAATAATAGGTACATTAAGTTAGATATTATTTCTTCACATGATAAAACAATATCGAGTTAATATGATTTAAAAATTCATAATCCAATTATTTCAGGGTCATTATGATGAAACTTAGCTTTTAAGTTATTTCCAACATGCATGTCAAATACTAATCGATTTGAAAATTTGAAATTTCATGTCAAAATGGTTCATTTCCATAGGTGTTCCCTTTGGAAATTGACAAATTATGAGGTGAAAATTAGAACTTTTTAAATGGGCTAATATTTGACATGTATGTTGGGAATGGCTAAACATTGAGGTTTCACCATGTCAAGCCCTTCAAATAATAGGTACATTAAGTTAGATATTATATCTTCACATGATAAAACAATATCGAGTTAATATGATTTAAAAATTCATAATCCAATTATTTCGGGGGGTCATTATGATGAAACTTAGCTTTTAAGTTATTTCCAACATGCATGTCAAATACTAATCGATTTGAAAATTTGAAATTTCATGTCAAAATGGTTCATTTCCATAGGTGTTCCCTTTGGAAATTGACAAATTATGAGGTGAAAATTAGAACTTTTTAAATGGGCTAATATTTGACATGTATGTTGGGAATGGCTAAACATTGAGGTTTCACCATGTTAAGCCCTTCAAATAATAGGTACATTAAGTTAGATATTATATCTTCACATGATAAAACAATATCGAGTTAATATGATTTAAAAATTCATAATCCAATTATTTCGGGGGTCATTATGATGAAACTTAGCTTTTAAGTTATTTCCAACATGCATGTCAAATACTAATCGATTTGAAAATTTGAAATTTCATGTCAAAATGGTTCATTTCCATAGGTGTTCCCTTTGGAAATTGACAAATTATGAGGTGAAAATTAGAACTTTTTAAATGGGCTAATATTTGACATGTATGTTGGGAATGGCTAAACATTGAGGTTTCACCATGTTAAGCCCTTCAAATAATAGGTACATTAAGTTAGATATTATATCTTCACATGATAAAACAATATCGAGTTAATATGATTTAAAAATTCATAATCCAATTATTTCAGGGGGTCATTATGATGAAACTTAGCTTTTAAGTTATTTCCAACATGCATGTCAAATACTAATCGATTTGAAAATTTGAAATTTCATGTCAAAATGGTTCATTTCCATAGGTGTTCCCTTTGGAAATTGACAAATTATGAGGTGAAAATTAGAACTTTTTAAATGGGCTAATATTTGACATGTATGTTGGGAATGGCTAAACATTGAGGTTTCACCATGTTAAGCCCTTCAAATAATAGGTACATTAAGTTAGATATTATATCTTCACATGATAAAACAATATCGAGTTAATATGATTTAAAAATTCATAATCCAATTATTTCGGGGGTCATTATGATGAAACTTAGCTTTTAAGTTATTTCCAACATGCATGTCAAATACTAATCGATTTGAAAATTTGAAATTTCATGTCAAAATGGTTCATTTCCATAGGTGTTCCCTTTGGAAATTGACAAATTATGAGGTGAAAATTAGAACTTTTTAAATGGGCTAATATTTGACATGTATGTTGGGAATGGCTAAACATTGAGGTTTCACCATGTCAAGCCCTTCAAATAATAGGTACATTAAGTTAGATATTATATCTTCACATGATAAAACAATATCGAGTTAATATGATTTAAAAATTCATAATCCAATTATTTCGGGGGGTCATTATGATGAAACTTAGCTTTTAAGTTATTTCCAACATGCATGTCAAATACTAATCGATTTGAAAATTTGAAATTTCATGTCAAAATGGTTCATTTCCATAGGTGTTCCCTTTGGAAATTGACAAATTATGAGGTGAAAATTAGAACTTTTTAAATGGGCTAATATTTGACATGTATGTTGGGAATGGCTAAACATTGAGGTTTCACCATGTTAAGCCCTTCAAATAATAGGTACATTAAGTTAGATATTATATCTTCACATGATAAAACAATATCGAGTTAATATGATTTAAAAATTCATAATCCAATTATTTCGGGGTCATTATGATGAAACTTAGCTTTTAAGTTATTTCCAACATGCATGTCAAATACTAATCGATTTGAAAATTTGAAATTTCATGTCAAAATGGTTCATTTCCATAGGTGTTCCCTTTGGAAATTGACAAATTATGAGGTGAAAATTAGAACTTTTTAAATGGGCTAATATTTGACATGTATGTTGGGAATGGCTAAACATTGAGGTTTCACCATGTTAAGCCCTTCAAATAATAGGTACATTAAGTTAGATATTATATCTTCACATGATAAAACAATATCGAGTTAATATGATTTAAAAATTCATAGTCCAATTATTTCGGGGGTCATTATGATGAAACTTAGCTTTTAAGTTATTTCCAACATGCATGTCAAATACTAATCGATTTGAAAATTTGAAATTTCATGTCAAAATGGTTCATTTCCATAGGTGTTCCCTTTGGAAATTGACAAATTATGAGGTGAAAATTAGAACTTTTTAAATGGGCTAATATTTGACATGTATGTTGGGAATGGCTAAACATTGAGGTTTCACCATGTTAAGCCCTTCAAATAATAGGTACATTAAGTTAGATATTATATCTTCACATGATAAAACAATATCGAGTTAATATGATTTAAAAATTCATAATCCAATTATTTTAGGGGTCATTATGATGAAACTTAGCTTTTAAGTTATTTCCAACATGCATGTCAAATACTAATCGATTTGAAAATTTGAAATTTCATGTCAAAATGGTTCATTTCCATAGGTGTTCCCTTTGGAAATTGACAAATTATGAGGTGAAAATTAGAACTTTTTAAATGGGCTAATATTTGACATGTATGTTGGGAATGGCTAAACATTGAGGTTTCACCATGTTAAGCCCTTCAAATAATAGGTACATTAAGTTAGATATTATATCTTCACATGATAAAACAATATCGAGTTAATATGATTTAAAAATTCATAATCCAATTATTTCGGGGGTCATTATGATGAAACTTAGCTTTTAAGTTATTTCCAACATGCATGTCAAATACTAATCGATTTGAAAATTTGAAATTTCATGTCAAAATGGTTCATTTCCATAGGTGTTCCCTTTGGAAATTGACAAATTATGAGGTGAAAATTAGAACTTTTTAAATGGGCTAATATTTGACATGTATGTTGGGAATGGCTAAACATTGAGGTTTCACCATGTCAAGCCCTTCAAATAATAGGTACATTAAGTTAGATATTATATCTTCACATGATAAAACAATATCGAGTTAATATGATTTAAAAATTCATAGTCCAATTATTTCGGGGGTCATTATGATGAAACTTAGCTTTTAAGTTATTTCCAACATGCATGTCAAATACTAATCGATTTGAAAATTTGAAATTTCATGTCAAAATGGTTCATTTCCATAGGTGTTCCCTTTGGAAATTGACAAATTATGAGGTGAAAATTAGAACTTTTTAAATGGGCTAATATTTGACATGTATGTTGGGAATGGCTAAACATTGAGGTTTCACCATGTTAAGCCCTTCAAATAATAGGTACATTAAGTTAGATATTATATCTTCACATGATAAAACAATATCGAGTTAATATGATTTAAAAATTCATAATCCAATTATTTCGGGGGTCATTATGATGAAACTTAGCTTTTAAGTTATTTCCAACATGCATGTCAAATACTAATCGATTTGAAAATTTGAAATTTCATGTCAAAATGGTTCATTTCCATAGGTGTTCCCTTTGGAAATTGACAAATTATGAGGTGAAAATTAGAACTTTTTAAATGGGCTAATATTTGACATGTATGTTGGGAATGGCTAAACATTGAGGTTTCACCATGTTAAGCCCTTCAAATAATAGGTACATTAAGTTAGATATTATATCTTCACATGATAAAACAATATCGAGTTAATATGATTTAAAAATTCATAATCCAATTATTTCAGGGGGTTATTATGATGAAACTTAGGCTTTTAAGTTATTTCCAACATGCATGTCAAATACTAATCGATTTGAAAATTTGAAATTTCATGTCAAAATGGTTCATTTCCATAGGTGTTCCCTTTGGAAATTGACAAATTATGAGGTGAAAATTAGAACTTTTTAAATGGGCTAATATTTGACATGTATGTTGGGAATGGCTAAACATTGAGGTTTCACCATGTTAAGCCCTTCAAATAATAGGTACATTAAGTTAGATATTATATCTTCACATGATAAAACAATATCGAGTTAATATGATTTAAAAATTCATAATCCAATTATTTCAGGGGTCATTATGATGAAACTTAGCTTTTAAGTTATTTCCAACATGCATGTCAAATACTAATCGATTTGAAAATTTGAAATTTCATGTCAAAATGGTTCATTTCCATAGGTGTTCCCTTTGGAAATTGACAAATTATGAGGTGAAAATTAGAACTTTTTAAATGGGCTAATATTTGACATGTATGTTGGGAATGGCTAAACATTGAGGTTTCACCATGTTAAGCCCTTCAAATAATAGGTACATTAAGTTAGATATTATATCTTCACATGATAAAACAATATCGAGTTAATATGATTTAAAAATTCATAATCCAATTATTTCGGGGTCATTATGATGAAACTTAGCTTTTAAGTTATTTCCAACATGCATGTCAAATACTAATCGATTTGAAAATTTGAAATTTCATGTCAAAATGGTTCATTTCCATAGGTGTTCCCTTTGGAAATTGACAAATTATGAGGTGAAAATTAGAACTTTTTAAATGGGCTAATATTTGACATGTATGTTGGGAATGGCTAAACATTGAGGTTTCACCATGTCAAGCCCTTCAAATAATAGGTACATTAAGTTAGATATTATATCTTCACATGATAAAACAATATCGAGTTAATATGATTTAAAAATTCATAGTCCAATTATTTCGGGGTCATTATGATGAAACTTAGCTTTTAAGTTATTTCCAACATGCATGTCAAATACTAATCGATTTGAAAATTTGAAATTTCATGTCAAAATGGTTCATTTCCATAGGTGTTCCCTTTGGAAATTGACAAATTATGAGGTGAAAATTAGAACTTTTTAAATGGGCTAATATTTGACATGTATGTTGGGAATGGCTAAACATTGAGGTTTCACCATGTCAAGCCCTTCAAATAATAGGTACATTAAGTTAGATATTATATCTTCACATGATAAAACAATATCGAGTTAATATGATTTAAAAATTCATAATCCAATTATTTCGGGGGTCATTATGATGAAACTTAGCTTTTAAGTTATTTCCAACATGCATGTCAAATACTAATCGATTTGAAAATTTGAAATTTCATGTCAAAATGGTTCATTTCCATAGGTGTTCCCTTTGGAAATTGACAAATTATGAGGTGAAAATTAGAACTTTTTAAATGGGCTAATATTTGACATGTATGTTGGGAATGGCTAAACATTGAGGTTTCACCATGTTAAGCCCTTCAAATAATAGGTACATTAAGTTAGATATTATATCTTCACATGATAAAACAATATCGAGTTAATATGATTTAAAAATTCATAATCCAATTATTTCGGGGGGTCATTATGATGAAACTTAGCTTTTAAGTTATTTCCAACATGCATGTCAAATACTAATCGATTTGAAAATTTGAAATTTCATGTCAAAATGGTTCATTTCCATAGGTGTTCCCTTTGGAAATTGACAAATTATGAGGTGAAAATTAGAACTTTTTAAATGGGCTAATATTTGACATGTATGTTGGGAATGGCTAAACATTGAGGTTTCACCATGTTAAGCCCTTCAAATAATAGGTACATTAAGTTAGATATTATATCTTCACATGATAAAACAATATCGAGTTAATATGATTTAAAAATTCATAATCCAATTATTTCGGGGGTCATTATGATGAAACTTAGCTTTTAAGTTATTTCCAACATGCATGTCAAATACTAATCGATTTGAAAATTTGAAATTTCATGTCAAAATGGTTCATTTCCATAGGTGTTCCCTTTGGAAATTGACAAATTATGAGGTGAAAATTAGAACTTTTTAAATGGGCTAATATTTGACATGTATGTTGGGAATGGCTAAACATTGAGGTTTCACCATGTTAAGCCCTTCAAATAATAGGTACATTAAGTTAGATATTATATCTTCACATGATAAAACAATATCGAGTTAATATGATTTAAAAATTCATAATCCAATTATTTCGGGGGTCATTATGATGAAACTTAGCTTTTAAGTTATTTCCAACATGCATGTCAAATACTAATCGATTTGAAAATTTGAAATTTCATGTCAAAATGGTTCATTTCCATAGGTGTTCCCTTTGGAAATTGACAAATTATGAGGTGAAAATTAGAACTTTTTAAATGGGCTAATATTTGACATGTATGTTGGGAATGGCTAAACATTGAGGTTTCACCATGTTAAGCCCTTCAAATAATAGGTACATTAAGTTAGATATTATATCTTCACATGATAAAACAATATCGAGTTAATATGATTTAAAAATTCATAATCCAATTATTTCAGGGGGTCATTATGATGAAACTTAGCTTTTAAGTTATTTCCAACATGCATGTCAAATACTAATCGATTTGAAAATTTGAAATTTCATGTCAAAATGGTTCATTTCCATAGGTGTTCCCTTTGGAAATTGACAAATTATGAGGTGAAAATTAGAACTTTTTAAATGGGCTAATATTTGACATGTATGTTGGGAATGGCTAAACATTGAGGTTTCACCATGTTAAGCCCTTCAAATAATAGGTACATTAAGTTAGATATTATATCTTCACATGATAAAACAATATCGAGTTAATATGATTTAAAAATTCATAATCCAATTATTTCGGGGGTCATTATGATGAAACTTAGCTTTTAAGTTATTTCCAACATGCATGTCAAATACTAATCGATTTGAAAATTTGAAATTTCATGTCAAAATGGTTCATTTCCATAGGTGTTCCCTTTGGAAATTGACAAATTATGAGGTGAAAATTAGAACTTTTTAAATGGGCTAATATTTGACATGTATGTTGGGAATGGCTAAACATTGAGGTTTCACCATGTCAAGCCCTTCAAATAATAGGTACATTAAGTTAGATATTATATCTTCACATGATAAAACAATATCGAGTTAATATGATTTAAAAATTCATAATCCAATTATTTCGGGGGTCATTATGATGAAACTTAGCTTTTAAGTTATTTCCAACATGCATGTCAAATACTAATCGATTTGAAAATTTGAAATTTCATGTCAAAATGGTTCATTTCCATAGGTGTTCCCTTTGGAAATTGACAAATTATGAGGTGAAAATTAGAACTTTTTAAATGGGCTAATATTTGACATGTATGTTGGGAATGGCTAAACATTGAGGTTTCACCATGTTAAGCCCTTCAAATAATAGGTACATTAAGTTAGATATTATTTCTTCACATGATAAAACAATATCGAGTTAATATGATTTAAAAATTCATAATCCAATTATTTTAGGGGGTCATTATGATGAAACTTAGCTTTTAAATTATTTCCAACATGCATGTCAAATACTAATCGATTTGAAAATTTGAAATTTCATGTCAAAATGGTTCATTTCCATAGGTGTTCCCTTTGGAAATTGACAAATTATGAGGTGAAAATTAGAACTTTTTAAATGGGCTAATATTTGACATGTATGTTGGGAATGGCTAAACATTGAGGTTTCACCATGTTAAGCCCTTCAAATAATAGGTACATTAAGTTAGATATTATATCTTCACATGATAAAACAATATCGAGTTAATATGATTTAAAAATTCATAATCCAATTATTTCGGGGGTCATTATGATGAAACTTAGCTTTTAAGTTATTTCCAACATGCATGTCAAATACTAATCGATTTGAAAATTTGAAATTTCATGTCAAAATGGTTCATTTCCATAGGTGTTCCCTTTGGAAATTGACAAATTATGAGGTGAAAATTAGAACTTTTTAAATGGGCTAATATTTGACATGTATGTTGGGAATGGCTAAACATTGAGGTTTCACCATGTTAAGCCCTTCAAATAATAGGTACATGAAGTTAGATATTATTTCTTCACATGATAAAACAATATCGAGTTAATATGATTTAAAAATTCATAATCCAATTATTTCGGGGGTCATTATGATGAAACTTAGCTTTTAAGTTATTTCCAACATGCATGTCAAATACTAATCGATTTGAAAATTTGAAATTTCATGTCAAAATGGTTCATTTCCATAGGTGTTCCCTTTGGAAATTGACAAATTATGAGGTGAAAATTAGAACTTTTTAAATGGGCTAATATTTGACATGTATGTTGGGAATGGCTAAACATTGAGGTTTCACCATGTTAAGCCCTTCAAATAATAGGTACATTAAGTTAGATATTATTTCTTCACATGATAAAACAATATCGAGTTAATATGATTTAAAAATTCATAATCCAATTATTTCGGGGGTCATTATGATGAAACTTAGCTTTTAAGTTATTTCCAACATGCATGTCAAATACTAATCGATTTGAAAATTTGAAATTTCATGTCAAAATGGTTCATTTCCATAGGTGTTCCCTTTGGAAATTGACAAATTATGAGGTGAAAATTAGAACTTTTTAAATGGGCTAATATTTGACATGTATGTTGGGAATGGCTAAACATTGAGGTTTCACCATGTTAAGCCCTTCAAATAATAGGTACATTAAGTTAGATATTATTTCTTCACATGATAAAACAATATCGAGTTAATATGATTTAAAAATTCATAATCCAATTATTTCGGGGGTCATTATGATGAAACTTAGCTTTTAAGTTATTTCCAACATGCATGTCAAATACTAATCGATTTGAAAATTTGAAATTTCATGTCAAAATGGTTCATTTCCATAGGTGTTCCCTTTGGAAATTGACAAATTATGAGGTGAAAATTAGAACTTTTTAAATGGGCTAATATTTGACATGTATGTTGGGAATGGCTAAACATTGAGGTTTCACCATGTTAAGCCCTTCAAATAATAGGTACATTAAGTTAGATATTATATCTTCACATGATAAAACAATATCGAGTTAATATGATTTAAAAATTCATAATCCAATTATTTCGGGGGTCATTATGATGAAACTTAGCTTTTAAGTTATTTCCAACATGCATGTCAAATACTAATCGATTTGAAAATTTGAAATTTCATGTCAAAATGGTTCATTTCCATAGGTGTTCCCTTTGGAAATTGACAAATTATGAGGTGAAAATTAGAACTTTTTAAATGGGCTAATATTTGACATGTATGTTGGGAATGGCTAAACATTGAGGTTTCACCATGTTAAGCCCTTCAAATAATAGGTACATTAAGTTAGATATTATATCTTCACATGATAAAACAATATCGAGTTAATATGATTTAAAAATTCATAATCCAATTATTTCGGGGGTCATTATGATGAAACTTAGCTTTTAAGTTATTTCCAACATGCATGTCAAATACTAATCGATTTGAAAATTTGAAATTTCATGTCAAAATGGTTCATTTCCATAGGTGTTCCCTTTGGAAATTGACAAATTATGAGGTGAAAATTAGAACTTTTTAAATGGGCTAATATTTGACATGTATGTTGGGAATGGCTAAACATTGAGGTTTCACCATGTTAAGCCCTTCAAATAATAGGTACATTAAGTTAGATATTATATCTTCACATGATAAAACAATATCGAGTTAATATGATTTAAAAATTCATAATCCAATTATTTCAGGGGGTCATTATGATGAAACTTAGCTTTTAAGTTATTTCCAACATGCATGTCAAATACTAATCGATTTGAAAATTTGAAATTTCATGTCAAAATGGTTCATTTCCATAGGTGTTCCCTTTGGAAATTGACAAATTATGAGGTGAAAATTAGAACTTTTTAAATGGGCTAATATTTGACATGTATGTTGGGAATGGCTAAACATTGAGGTTTCACCATGTTAAGCCCTTCAAATAATAGGTACATTAAGTTAGATATTATTTCTTCACATGATAAAACAATATCGAGTTAATATGATTTAAAAATTCATAATCCAATTATTTCGGGGTCATTATGATGAAACTTAGCTTTTAAGTTATTTCCAACATGCATGTCAAATACTAATCGATTTGAAAATTTGAAATTTCATGTCAAAATGGTTCATTTCCATAGGTGTTCCCTTTGGAAATTGACAAATTATGAGGTGAAAATTAGAACTTTTTAAATGGGCTAATATTTGACATGTATGTTGGGAATGGCTAAACATTGAGGTTTCACCATGTCAAGCCCTTCAAATAATAGGTACATTAAGTTAGATATTATATCTTCACATGATAAAACAATATCGAGTTAATATGATTTAAAAATTCATAATCCAATTATTTCGGGGGTCATTATGATGAAACTTAGCTTTTAAGTTATTTCCAACATGCATGTCATATACTAATCGATTTGAAAATTTGAAATTTTCATGTCAAAATGGTTCATTTCCATAGGTGTTCCCTTTGGAAATTGACAAATTATGAGGTGAAAATTAGAACTTTTTAAATGGGCTAATATTTGACATGTATGTTGGGAATGGCTAAACATTGAGGTTTCACCATGTTAAGCCCTTCAAATAATAGGTACATTAAGTTAGATATTATTTCTTCACATGATAAAACAATATCGAGTTAATATGATTTAAAAATTCATAATCCAATTATTTCGGGGGTCATTATGATGAAACTTAGCTTTTAAGTTATTTCCAACATGCATGTCAAATACTAATCGATTTGAAAATTTGAAATTTCATGTCAAAATGGTTCATTTCCATAGGTGTTCCCTTTGGAAATTGACAAATTATGAGGTGAAAATTAGAACTTTTTAAATGGGCTAATATTTGACATGTATGTTGGGAATGGCTAAACATTGAGGTTTCACCATGTTAAGCCCTTCAAATAATAGGTACATTAAGTTAGATATTATATCTTCACATGATAAAACAATATCGAGTTAATATGATTTAAAAATTCATAATCCAATTATTTCGGGGTCATTATGATGAAACTTAGCTTTTAAGTTATTTCCAACATGCATGTCAAATACTAATCGATTTGAAAATTTGAAATTTCATGTCAAAATGGTTCATTTCCATAGGTGTTCCCTTTGGAAATTGACAAATTATGAGGTGAAAATTAGAACTTTTTAAATGGGCTAATATTTGACATGTATGTTGGGAATGGCTAAACATTGAGGTTTCACCATGTTAAGCCCTTCAAATAATAGGTACATGAAGTTAGATATTATTTCTTCACATGATAAAACAATATCGAGTTAATATGATTTAAAAATTCATAATCCAATTATTTCGGGGGTCATTATGATGAAACTTAGCTTTTAAGTTATTTCCAACATGCATGTCAAATACTAATCGATTTGAAAATTTGAAATTTCATGTCAAAATGGTTCATTTCCATAGGTGTTCCCTTTGGAAATTGACAAATTATGAGGTGAAAATTAGAACTTTTTAAATGGGCTAATATTTGACATGTATGTTGGGAATGGCTAAACATTGAGGTTTCACCATGTTAAGCCCTTCAAATAATAGGTACATTAAGTTAGATATTATATCTTCACATGATAAAACAATATCGAGTTAATATGATTTAAAAATTCATAATCCAATTATTTCGGGGGTCATTATGATGAAACTTAGCTTTTAAGTTATTTCCAACATGCATGTCAAATACTAATCGATTTGAAAATTTGAAATTTCATGTCAAAATGGTTCATTTCCATAGGTGTTCCCTTTGGAAATTGACAAATTATGAGGTGAAAATTAGAACTTTTTAAATGGGCTAATATTTGACATGTATGTTGGGAATGGCTAAACATTGAGGTTTCACCATGTTAAGCCCTTCAAATAATAGGTACATTAAGTTAGATATTATATCTTCACATGATAAAACAATATCGAGTTAATATGATTTAAAAATTCATAATCCAATTATTTCGGGGGTCATTATGATGAAACTTAGCTTTTAAGTTATTTCCAACATGCATGTCAAATACTAATCGATTTGAAAATTTGAAATTTCATGTCAAAATGGTTCATTTCCATAGGTGTTCCCTTTGGAAATTGACAAATTATGAGGTGAAAATTAGAACTTTTTAAATGGGCTAATATTTGACATGTATGTTGGGAATGGCTAAACATTGAGGTTTCACCATGTTAAGCCCTTCAAATAATAGGTACATTAAGTTAGATATTATATCTTCACATGATAAAACAATATCGAGTTAATATGATTTAAAAATTCATAATCCAATTATTTCGGGGGTCATTATGATGAAACTTAGCTTTTAAGTTATTTCCAACATGCATGTCAAATACTAATCGATTTGAAAATTTGAAATTTCATGTCAAAATGGTTCATTTCCATAGGTGTTCCCTTTGGAAATTGACAAATTATGAGGTGAAAATTAGAACTTTTTAAATGGGCTAATATTTGACATGTATGTTGGGAATGGCTAAACATTGAGGTTTCACCATGTTAAGCCCTTCAAATAATAGGTACATTAAGTTAGATATTATTTCTTCACATGATAAAACAATATCGAGTTAATATGATTTAAAAATTCATAATCCAATTATTTTAGGGGGTCATTATGATGAAACTTAGCTTTTAAGTTATTTCCAACATGCATGTCAAATACTAATCGATTTGAAAATTTGAAATTTCATGTCAAAATGGTTCATTTCCATAGGTGTTCCCTTTGGAAATTGACAAATTATGAGGTGAAAATTAGAACTTTTTAAATGGGCTAATATTTGACATGTATGTTGGGAATGGCTAAACATTGAGGTTTCACCATGTTAAGCCCTTCAAATAATAGGTACATTAAGTTAGATATTATTTCTTCACATGATAAAACAATATCGAGTTAATATGATTTAAAAATTCATAATCCAATTATTTCGGGGGTCATTATGATGAAACTTAGCTTTTAAGTTATTTCCAACATGCATGTCAAATACTAATCGATTTGAAAATTTGAAATTTCATGTCAAAATGGTTCATTTCCATAGGTGTTCCCTTTGGAAATTGACAAATTATGAGGTGAAAATTAGAACTTTTTAAATGGGCTAATATTTGACATGTATGTTGGGAATGGCTAAACATTGAGGTTTCACCATGTTAAGCCCTTCAAATAATAGGTACATTAAGTTAGATATTATATCTTCACATGATAAAACAATATCGAGTTAATATGATTTAAAAATTCATAATCCAATTATTTCGGGGGTCATTATGATGAAACTTAGCTTTTAAGTTATTTCCAACATGCATGTCAAATACTAATCGATTTGAAAATTTGAAATTTCATGTCAAAATGGTTCATTTCCATAGGTGTTCCCTTTGGAAATTGACAAATTATGAGGTGAAAATTAGAACTTTTTAAATGGGCTAATATTTGACATGTATGTTGGGAATGGCTAAACATTGAGGTTTCACCATGTTAAGCCCTTCAAATAATAGGTACATTAAGTTAGATATTATATCTTCACATGATAAAACAATATCGAGTTAATATGATTTAAAAATTCATAATCCAATTATTTCAGGGGTCATTATGATGAAACTTAGCTTTTAAGTTATTTCCAACATGCATGTCAAATACTAATCGATTTGAAAATTTGAAATTTCATGTCAAAATGGTTCATTTCCATAGGTGTTCCCTTTGGAAATTGACAAATTATGAGGTGAAAATTAGAACTTTTTAAATGGGCTAATATTTGACATGTATGTTGGGAATGGCTAAACATTGAGGTTTCACCATGTTAAGCCCTTCAAATAATAGGTACATTAAGTTAGATATTATATCTTCACATGATAAAACAATATCGAGTTAATATGATTTAAAAATTCATAATCCAATTATTTCAGGGGTCATTATGATGAAACTTAGCTTTTAAGTTATTTCCAACATGCATGTCAAATACTAATCGATTTGAAAATTTGAAATTTCATGTCAAAATGGTTCATTTCCATAGGTGTTCCCTTTGGAAATTGACAAATTATGAGGTGAAAATTAGAACTTTTTAAATGGGCTAATATTTGACATGTATGTTGGGAATGGCTAAACATTGAGGTTTCACCATGTTAAGCCCTTCAAATAATAGGTACATTAAGTTAGATATTATATCTTCACATGATAAAACAATATCGAGTTAATATGATTTAAAAATTCATAATCCAATTATTTCGGGGGTCATTATGATGAAACTTAGCTTTTAAGTTATTTCCAACATGCATGTCAAATACTAATCGATTTGAAAATTTGAAATTTCATGTCAAAATGGTTCATTTCCATAGGTGTTCCCTTTGGAAATTGACAAATTATGAGGTGAAAATTAGAACTTTTTAAATGGGCTAATATTTGACATGTATGTTGGGAATGGCTAAACATTGAGGTTTCACCATGTTAAGCCCTTCAAATAATAGGTACATTAAGTTAGATATTATATCTTCACATGATAAAACAATATCGAGTTAATATGATTTAAAAATTCATAATCCAATTATTTCGGGGGTCATTATGATGAAACTTAGCTTTTAAGTTATTTCCAACATGCATGTCAAATACTAATCGATTTGAAAATTTGAAATTTCATGTCAAAATGGTTCATTTCCATAGGTGTTCCCTTTGGAAATTGACAAATTATGAGGTGAAAATTAGAACTTTTTAAATGGGCTAATATTTGACATGTATGTTGGGAATGGCTAAACATTGAGGTTTCACCATGTTAAGCCCTTCAAATAATAGGTACATTAAGTTAGATATTATTTCTTCACATGATAAAACAATATCGAGTTAATATGATTTAAAAATTCATAATCCAATTATTTCGGGGTCATTATGATGAAACTTAGCTTTTAAGTTATTTCCAACATGCATGTCAAATACTAATCGATTTGAAAATTTGAAATTTCATGTCAAAATGGTTCATTTCCATAGGTGTTCCCTTTGGAAATTGACAAATTATGAGGTGAAAATTAGAACTTTTTAAATGGGCTAATATTTGACATGTATGTTGGGAATGGCTAAACATTGAGGTTTCACCATGTTAAGCCCTTCAAATAATAGGTACATTAAGTTAGATATTATATCTTCACATGATAAAACAATATCGAGTTAATATGATTTAAAAATTCATAATCCAATTATTTCAGGGGGTCATTATGATGAAACTTAGCTTTTAAGTTATTTCCAACATGCATGTCAAATACTAATCGATTTGAAAATTTGAAATTTCATGTCAAAATGGTTCATTTCCATAGGTGTTCCCTTTGGAAATTGACAAATTATGAGGTGAAAATTAGAACTTTTTAAATGGGCTAATATTTGACATGTATGTTGGGAATGGCTAAACATTGAGGTTTCACCATGTTAAGCCCTTCAAATAATAGGTACATTAAGTTAGATATTATTTCTTCACATGATAAAACAATATCGAGTTAATATGATTTAAAAATTCATAATCCAATTATTTTAGGGGGTCATTATGATGAAACTTAGCTTTTAAGTTATTTCCAACATGCATGTCAAATACTAATCGATTTGAAAATTTGAAATTTCATGTCAAAATGGTTCATTTCCATAGGTGTTCCCTTTGGAAATTGACAAATTATGAGGTGAAAATTAGAACTTTTTAAATGGGCTAATATTTGACATGTATGTTGGGAATGGCTAAACATTGAGGTTTCACCATGTTAAGCCCTTCAAATAATAGGTACATTAAGTTAGATATTATATCTTCACATGATAAAACAATATCGAGTTAATATGATTTAAAAATTCATAATCCAATTATTTCGGGGGTCATTATGATGAAACTTAGCTTTTAAGTTATTTCCAACATGCATGTCAAATACTAATCGATTTGAAAATTTGAAATTTCATGTCAAAATGGTTCATTTCCATAGGTGTTCCCTTTGGAAATTGACAAATTATGAGGTGAAAATTAGAACTTTTTAAATGGGCTAATATTTGACATGTATGTTGGGAATGGCTAAACATTGAGGTTTCACCATGTTAAGCCCTTCAAATAATAGGTACATTAAGTTAGATATTATATCTTCACATGATAAAACAATATCGAGTTAATATGATTTAAAAATTCATAATCCAATTATTTCGGGGGGTCATTATGATGAAACTTAGCTTTTAAGTTATTTCCAACATGCATGTCAAATACTAATCGATTTGAAAATTTGAAATTTCATGTCAAAATGGTTCATTTCCATAGGTGTTCCCTTTGGAAATTGACAAATTATGAGGTGAAAATTAGAACTTTTTAAATGGGCTAATATTTGACATGTATGTTGGGAATGGCTAAACATTGAGGTTTCACCATGTTAAGCCCTTCAAATAATAGGTACATTAAGTTAGATATTATTTCTTCACATGATAAAACAATATCGAGTTAATATGATTTAAAAATTCATAATCCAATTATTTCAGGGGTCATTATGATGAAACTTAGCTTTTAAGTTATTTCCAACATGCATGTCAAATACTAATCGATTTGAAAATTTGAAATTTCATGTCAAAATGGTTCATTTCCATAGGTGTTCCCTTTGGAAATTGACAAATTATGAGGTGAAAATTAGAACTTTTTAAATGGGCTAATATTTGACATGTATGTTGGGAATGGCTAAACATTGAGGTTTCACCATGTTAAGCCCTTCAAATAATAGGTACATTAAGTTAGATATTATATCTTCACATGATAAAACAATATCGAGTTAATATGATTTAAAAATTCATAATCCAATTATTTCGGGGGTCATTATGATGAAACTTAGCTTTTAAGTTATTTCCAACATGCATGTCAAATACTAATCGATTTGAAAATTTGAAATTTCATGTCAAAATGGTTCATTTCCATAGGTGTTCCCTTTGGAAATTGACAAATTATGAGGTGAAAATTAGAACTTTTTAAATGGGCTAATATTTGACATGTATGTTGGGAATGGCTAAACATTGAGGTTTCACCATGTTAAGCCCTTCAAATAATAGGTACATTAAGTTAGATATTATTTCTTCACATGATAAAACAATATCGAGTTAATATGATTTAAAAATTCATAATCCAATTATTTCGGGGGTCATTATGATGAAACTTAGCTTTTAAGTTATTTCCAACATGCATGTCAAATACTAATCGATTTGAAAATTTGAAATTTCATGTCAAAATGGTTCATTTCCATAGGTGTTCCCTTTGGAAATTGACAAATTATGAGGTGAAAATTAGAACTTTTTAAATGGGCTAATATTTGACATGTATGTTGGGAATGGCTAAACATTGAGGTTTCACCATGTTAAGCCCTTCAAATAATAGGTACATTAAGTTAGATATTATATCTTCACATGATAAAACAATATCGAGTTAATATGATTTAAAAATTCATAATCCAATTATTTCGGGGGTCATTATGATGAAACTTAGCTTTTAAGTTATTTCCAACATGCATGTCAAATACTAATCGATTTGAAAATTTGAAATTTCATGTCAAAATGGTTCATTTCCATAGGTGTTCCCTTTGGAAATTGACAAATTATGAGGTGAAAATTAGAACTTTTTAAATGGGCTAATATTTGACATGTATGTTGGGAATGGCTAAACATTGAGGTTTCACCATGTTAAGCCCTTCAAATAATAGGTACATTAAGTTAGATATTATATCTTCACATGATAAAACAATATCGAGTTAATATGATTTAAAAATTCATAATCCAATTATTTCGGGGGTCATTATGATGAAACTTAGCTTTTAAGTTATTTCCAACATGCATGTCAAATACTAATCGATTTGAAAATTTGAAATTTCATGTCAAAATGGTTCATTTCCATAGGTGTTCCCTTTGGAAATTGACAAATTATGAGGTGAAAATTAGAACTTTTTAAATGGGCTAATATTTGACATGTATGTTGGGAATGGCTAAACATTGAGGTTTCACCATGTTAAGCCCTTCAAATAATAGGTACATTAAGTTAGATATTATTTCTTCACATGATAAAACAATATCGAGTTAATATGATTTAAAAATTCATAATCCAATTATTTTAGGGGTCATTATGATGAAACTTAGCTTTTAAGTTATTTCCAACATGCATGTCAAATACTAATCGATTTGAAAATTTGAAATTTCATGTCAAAATGGTTCATTTCCATAGGTGTTCCCTTTGGAAATTGACAAATTATGAGGTGAAAATTAGAACTTTTTAAATGGGCTAATATTTGACATGTATGTTGGGAATGGCTAAACATTGAGGTTTCACCATGTTAAGCCCTTCAAATAATAGGTACATTAAGTTAGATATTATATCTTCACATGATAAAACAATATCGAGTTAATATGATTTAAAAATTCATAATCCAATTATTTCGGGGGTCATTATGATGAAACTTAGCTTTTAAGTTATTTCCAACATGCATGTCAAATACTAATCGATTTGAAAATTTGAAATTTCATGTCAAAATGGTTCATTTCCATAGGTGTTCCCTTTGGAAATTGACAAATTATGAGGTGAAAATTAGAACTTTTTAAATGGGCTAATATTTGACATGTATGTTGGGAATGGCTAAACATTGAGGTTTCACCATGTTAAGCCCTTCAAATAATAGGTACATTAAGTTAGATATTATATCTTCACATGATAAAACAATATCGAGTTAATATGATTTAAAAATTCATAATCCAATTATTTCGGGGGTCATTATGATGAAACTTAGCTTTTAAGTTATTTCCAACATGCATGTCAAATACTAATCGATTTGAAAATTTGAAATTTCATGTCAAAATGGTTCATTTCCATAGGTGTTCCCTTTGGAAATTGACAAATTATGAGGTGAAAATTAGAACTTTTTAAATGGGCTAATATTTGACATGTATGTTGGGAATGGCTAAACATTGAGGTTTCACCATGTTAAGCCCTTCAAATAATAGGTACATTAAGTTAGATATTATTTCTTCACATGATAAAACAATATCGAGTTAATATGATTTAAAAATTCATAATCCAATTATTTTAGGGGTCATTATGATGAAACTTAGCTTTTAAGTTATTTCCAACATGCATGTCAAATACTAATCGATTTGAAAATTTGAAATTTCATGTCAAAATGGTTCATTTCCATAGGTGTTCCCTTTGGAAATTGACAAATTATGAGGTGAAAATTAGAACTTTTTAAATGGGCTAATATTTGACATGTATGTTGGGAATGGCTAAACATTGAGGTTTCACCATGTTAAGCCCTTCAAATAATAGGTACATTAAGTTAGATATTATATCTTCACATGATAAAACAATATCGAGTTAATATGATTTAAAAATTCATAATCCAATTATTTCGGGGGTCATTATGATGAAACTTAGCTTTTAAATTATTTCCAACATGCATGTCAAATACTAATCGATTTGAAAATTTGAAATTTCATGTCAAAATGGTTCATTTCCATAGGTGTTCCCTTTGGAAATTGACAAATTATGAGGTGAAAATTAGAACTTTTTAAATGGGCTAATATTTGACATGTATGTTGGGAATGGCTAAACATTGAGGTTTCACCATGTTAAGCCCTTCAAATAATAGGTACATTAAGTTAGATATTATATCTTCACATGATAAAACAATATCGAGTTAATATGATTTAAAAATTCATAATCCAATTATTTCGGGGGGTCATTATGATGAAACTTAGCTTTTAAGTTATTTCCAACATGCATGTCAAATACTAATCGATTTGAAAATTTGAAATTTCATGTCAAAATGGTTCATTTCCATAGGTGTTCCCTTTGGAAATTGACAAATTATGAGGTGAAAATTAGAACTTTTTAAATGGGCTAATATTTGACATGTATGTTGGGAATGGCTAAACATTGAGGTTTCACCATGTTAAGCCCTTCAAATAATAGGTACATTAAGTTAGATATTATTTCTTCACATGATAAAACAATATCGAGTTAATATGATTTAAAAATTCATAATCCAATTATTTCGGGGTCATTATGATGAAACTTAGCTTTTAAGTTATTTCCAACATGCATGTCAAATACTAATCGATTTGAAAATTTGAAATTTCATGTCAAAATGGTTCATTTCCATAGGTGTTCCCTTTGGAAATTGACAAATTATGAGGTGAAAATTAGAACTTTTTAAATGGGCTAATATTTGACATGTATGTTGGGAATGGCTAAACATTGAGGTTTCACCATGTCAAGCCCTTCAAATAATAGGTACATTAAGTTAGATATTATATCTTCACATGATAAAACAATATCGAGTTAATATGATTTAAAAATTCATAATCCAATTATTTCAGGGGGTCATTATGATGAAACTTAGCTTTTAAGTTATTTCCAACATGCATGTCAAATACTAATCGATTTGAAAATTTGAAATTTCATGTCAAAATGGTTCATTTCCATAGGTGTTCCCTTTGGAAATTGACAAATTATGAGGTGAAAATTAGAACTTTTTAAATGGGCTAATATTTGACATGTATGTTGGGAATGGCTAAACATTGAGGTTTCACCATGTTAAGCCCTTCAAATAATAGGTACATTAAGTTAGATATTATTTCTTCACATGATAAAACAATATCGAGTTAATATGATTTAAAAATTCATAATCCAATTATTTCAGGGGTCATTATGATGAAACTTAGCTTTTAAGTTATTTCCAACATGCATGTCAAATACTAATCGATTTGAAAATTTGAAATTTCATGTCAAAATGGTTCATTTCCATAGGTGTTCCCTTTGGAAATTGACAAATTATGAGGTGAAAATTAGAACTTTTTAAATGGGCTAATATTTGACATGTATGTTGGGAATGGCTAAACATTGAGGTTTCACCATGTTAAGCCCTTCAAATAATAGGTACATTAAGTTAGATATTATATCTTCACATGATAAAACAATATCGAGTTAATATGATTTAAAAATTCATAATCCAATTATTTCAGGGGGTCATTATGATGAAACTTAGCTTTTAAGTTATTTCCAACATGCATGTCAAATACTAATCGATTTGAAAATTTGAAATTTCATGTCAAAATGGTTCATTTCCATAGGTGTTCCCTTTGGAAATTGACAAATTATGAGGTGAAAATTAGAACTTTTTAAATGGGCTAATATTTGACATGTATGTTGGGAATGGCTAAACATTGAGGTTTCACCATGTTAAGCCCTTCAAATAATAGGTACATTAAGTTAGATATTATTTCTTCACATGATAAAACAATATCGAGTTAATATGATTTAAAAATTCATAATCCAATTATTTTAGGGGTCATTATGATGAAACTTAGCTTTTAAGTTATTTCCAACATGCATGTCAAATACTAATCGATTTGAAAATTTGAAATTTCATGTCAAAATGGTTCATTTCCATAGGTGTTCCCTTTGGAAATTGACAAATTATGAGGTGAAAATTAGAACTTTTTAAATGGGCTAATATTTGACATGTATGTTGGGAATGGCTAAACATTGAGGTTTCACCATGTTAAGCCCTTCAAATAATAGGTACATTAAGTTAGATATTATTTCTTCACATGATAAAACAATATCGAGTTAATATGATTTAAAAATTCATAATCCAATTATTTCGGGGGTCATTATGATGAAACTTAGCTTTTAAGTTATTTCCAACATGCATGTCAAATACTAATCGATTTGAAAATTTGAAATTTCATGTCAAAATGGTTCATTTCCATAGGTGTTCCCTTTGGAAATTGACAAATTATGAGGTGAAAATTAGAACTTTTTAAATGGGCTAATATTTGACATGTATGTTGGGAATGGCTAAACATTGAGGTTTCACCATGTTAAGCCCTTCAAATAATAGGTACATTAAGTTAGATATTATATCTTCACATGATAAAACAATATCGAGTTAATATGATTTAAAAATTCATAATCCAATTATTTCGGGGGTCATTATGATGAAACTTAGCTTTTAAGTTATTTCCAACATGCATGTCAAATACTAATCGATTTGAAAATTTGAAATTTCATGTCAAAATGGTTCATTTCCATAGGTGTTCCCTTTGGAAATTGACAAATTATGAGGTGAAAATTAGAACTTTTTAAATGGGCTAATATTTGACATGTATGTTGGGAATGGCTAAACATTGAGGTTTCACCATGTTAAGCCCTTCAAATAATAGGTACATTAAGTTAGATATTATTTCTTCACATGATAAAACAATATCGAGTTAATATGATTTAAAAATTCATAATCCAATTATTTCGGGGTCATTATGATGAAACTTAGCTTTTAAGTTATTTCCAACATGCATGTCAAATACTAATCGATTTGAAAATTTGAAATTTCATGTCAAAATGGTTCATTTCCATAGGTGTTCCCTTTGGAAATTGACAAATTATGAGGTGAAAATTAGAACTTTTTAAATGGGCTAATATTTGACATGTATGTTGGGAATGGCTAAACATTGAGGTTTCACCATGTTAAGCCCTTCAAATAATAGGTACATTAAGTTAGATATTATATCTTCACATGATAAAACAATATCGAGTTAATATGATTTAAAAATTCATAGTCCAATTATTTCGGGGGGTCATTATGATGAAACTTAGCTTTTAAGTTATTTCCAACATGCATGTCAAATACTAATCGATTTGAAAATTTGAAATTTCATGTCAAAATGGTTCATTTCCATAGGTGTTCCCTTTGGAAATTGACAAATTATGAGGTGAAAATTAGAACTTTTTAAATGGGCTAATATTTGACATGTATGTTGGGAATGGCTAAACATTGAGGTTTCACCATGTTAAGCCCTTCAAATAATAGGTACATTAAGTTAGATATTATATCTTCACATGATAAAACAATATCGAGTTAATATGATTTAAAAATTCATAATCCAATTATTTCGGGGGTCATTATGATGAAACTTAGCTTTTAAGTTATTTCCAACATGCATGTCAAATACTAATCGATTTGAAAATTTGAAATTTCATGTCAAAATGGTTCATTTCCATAGGTGTTCCCTTTGGAAATTGACAAATTATGAGGTGAAAATTAGAACTTTTTAAATGGGCTAATATTTGACATGTATGTTGGGAATGGCTAAACATTGAGGTTTCACCATGTTAAGCCCTTCAAATAATAGGTACATTAAGTTAGATATTATATCTTCACATGATAAAACAATATCGAGTTAATATGATTTAAAAATTCATAATCCAATTATTTTAGGGGGGTCATTATGATGAAACTTAGCTTTTAAGTTATTTCCAACATGCATGTCAAATACTAATCGATTTGAAAATTTGAAATTTCATGTCAAAATGGTTCATTTCCATAGGTGTTCCCTTTGGAAATTGACAAATTATGAGGTGAAAATTAGAACTTTTTAAATGGGCTAATATTTGACATGTATGTTGGGAATGGCTAAACATTAAGGTTTCACTGAGTTAAGCCTTTAAATAATAGGTACATGAAGTTAGATATTATATCTTCACTTGATAAAACAATATCGAGTTAATATGATTTTAAAATTCATAATCCAATTATTTTAGGGATCATTATGCGATGAAACTTAAACATTTTAAGTGAGTTTCCAACATGCATGTTAAACCCTAATCGATTTGAAAATTTGAAATTTTCATGTCAAAATGTTTCATTTCCATAGGTGTTCCCTTTGGAAATTGACAAATTATGAGGTGAAAATTAAGGAACTTTTTAAAATGGGCTAATATTTGACATGTATGGTGGGAATGGAAAAACATTGAGGTTTCACCAAGCTTTTTCTCTTTAAATAATAGGTACATTAAGTTAGATATTATATCTTCACATGATAAAACAATATCGAGTTAATATGATTGAAAAATTCAATAGTCCAATTATTTCAGGGGGGTCATTATGATGAAACTTAGCTTTTAAGTTATTTCCAACATGAATGTCAAATACTAATTGATTTGGAAATTTGAAATTTCATTTCAAAATGGTTCATTTCCATAGGTGTTCCCTTTGGAAATTGACAAATTATGAGGTGAAAATTAGAACTTTTTAAATGGGCTAATATTTGACATGTATGTTGGGAATGGCTAAACATTAAGGTTTCACCATGTTAAGCCCTTCAAATAATAGGTACATGAAGTTAGATATTATATCTTCACTTGATAAAACAATATCGAGTTAATATGATTTTAAAATTCATAATCCAATTATTTTAGGGGGTCATTATGATGAAACTTAGATTTTAAGTAGTTTCCAACATGCATGTTAATCGATTTGAAAATTTGAAATTTTCATGTCAAAATGTTTCATTTCCATAGGTGTTCCCTTTGGAAATTGACAAATTCACAGGTGAAAATTAGAACTTTTTAAATGGGCTAATATTTGACATGTATGGTAGGAATGGCTAAACATTGAGGTTTCACCATGTCAAGCCCTTCACCCAATAGGTACATTAAGTTAGATATTATATTCCTCACATGATAAAACAATATCGAGTTAATATGATTTAAAAATTCATAATCCAATTATTTCAGGGGGTCATTATGATGAAACTTACTTTTAAATTATTTTCAACATGCATGTCAAATACTAATCGATTTGAAAATTTGAAATTTTCATGTCAAAATGTTTTACATTTCCATAGGTGTTCCCTTTGGAAATTGACAAATTATGAGGTGAAAATTAGAACTTTTTAAATGGGCAAATATTTGACATGTATGGTGGGAATGGTTAAATCATCGAGGTTTCACCATGTCAAGCCTCCTTCAAATAATAGGATCATTAAGTTAGATATTATATCTTCACATGATAAAACAATATCGAGTTAATATGATTTAAAAAATTCAATAGTCCAATTATTTCAGGGGGGTCATTATGATGAAACTTAGCTTTTAAGTTATTTCCAACATGCATGTCAAATACTAATCGATTTGAAAATTTGAAATTTCATTTCAAAATGGTTTATTTCCATAGGTGTTCCCTTTGAAAATTGACAAATTATGAGGTGAAAATTAGAGCTTTTTAAATGGGCTAATATTTGACATGTATGTTGGGAATGGCTAAACATTAAGGTTTCACCATGTTAAGCCCTTCAAATAATAGGTACATGAAGTTAGATTTTATTTCTTCACATGATAAAACAATATCGAGTTAATATGATTTAAAAATTCATAATCCAATTATTTTAGGGGTCATTATGATGAAACTTAGCTTTTAAGTTATTTCCAACATGCATGTCAAATACTAATCGATTTGAAAATTTGAAATTTCATGTCAAAATGGTTCATTTCCATAGGTGTTCCCTTTGGAAATTGACAAATTATGAGGTGAAAATTAGAACTTTTTAAATGGGCTAATATTTGACATGTATGTTGGGAATGGCTAAACATTGAGGTTTCACCATGTTAAGCCCTTCAAATAATAGGTACATTAAGTTAGATATTATATCTTCACATGATAAAACAATATCGAGTTAATATGATTTAAAAATTCATAATCCAATTATTTCGGGGGGTCATTATGATGAAACTTAGCTTTTAAATTATTTCCAACATGCATGTCAAATACTAATCGATTTGAAAATTTGAAATTTCATGTCAAAATGGTTCATTTCCATAGGTGTTCCCTTTGGAAATTGACAAATTATGAGGTGAAAATTAGAACTTTTTAAATGGGCTAATATTTGACATGTATGTTGGGAATGGCTAAACATTGAGGTTTCACCATGTTAAGCCCTTCAAATAATAGGTACATTAAGTTAGATATTATATCTTCACATGATAAAACAATATCGAGTTAATATGATTTAAAAATTCATAATCCAATTATTTCGGGGGTCATTATGATGAAACTTAGCTTTTAAGTTATTTCCAACATGCATGTCAAATACTAATCGATTTGAAAATTTGAAATTTCATGTCAAAATGGTTCATTTCCATAGGTGTTCCCTTTGGAAATTGACAAATTATGAGGTGAAAATTAGAACTTTTTAAATGGGCTAATATTTGACATGTATGTTGGGAATGGCTAAACATTGAGGTTTCACCATGTTAAGCCCTTCAAATAATAGGTACATTAAGTTAGATATTATATCTTCACATGATAAAACAATATCGAGTTAATATGATTTAAAAATTCATAATCCAATTATTTCGGGGGTCATTATGATGAAACTTAGCTTTTAAGTTATTTCCAACATGCATGTCAAATACTAATCGATTTGAAAATTTGAAATTTCATGTCAAAATGGTTCATTTCCATAGGTGTTCCCTTTGGAAATTGACAAATTATGAGGTGAAAATTAGAACTTTTTAAATGGGCTAATATTTGACATGTATGTTGGGAATGGCTAAACATTGAGGTTTCACCATGTTAAGCCCTTCAAATAATAGGTACATTAAGTTAGATATTATTTCTTCACATGATAAAACAATATCGAGTTAATATGATTTAAAAATTCATAATCCAATTATTTCGGGGGTCATTATGATGAAACTTAGCTTTTAAGTTATTTCCAACATGCATGTCAAATACTAATCGATTTGAAAATTTGAAATTTCATGTCAAAATGGTTCATTTCCATAGGTGTTCCCTTTGGAAATTGACAAATTATGAGGTGAAAATTAGAACTTTTTAAATGGGCTAATATTTGACATGTATGTTGGGAATGGCTAAACATTGAGGTTTCACCATGTCAAGCCCTTCAAATAATAGGTACATTAAGTTAGATATTATATCTTCACATGATAAAACAATATCGAGTTAATATGATTTAAAAATTCATAGTCCAATTATTTCGGGGGTCATTATGATGAAACTTAGCTTTTAAGTTATTTCCAACATGCATGTCAAATACTAATCGATTTGAAAATTTGAAATTTCATGTCAAAATGGTTCATTTCCATAGGTGTTCCCTTTGGAAATTGACAAATTATGAGGTGAAAATTAGAACTTTTTAAATGGGCTAATATTTGACATGTATGTTGGGAATGGCTAAACATTGAGGTTTCACCATGTTAAGCCCTTCAAATAATAGGTACATTAAGTTAGATATTATTTCTTCACATGATAAAACAATATCGAGTTAATATGATTTAAAAATTCATAATCCAATTATTTCGGGGGTCATTATGATGAAACTTAGCTTTTAAGTTATTTCCAACATGCATGTCAAATACTAATCGATTTGAAAATTTGAAATTTCATGTCAAAATGGTTCATTTCCATAGGTGTTCCCTTTGGAAATTGACAAATTATGAGGTGAAAATTAGAACTTTTTAAATGGGCTAATATTTGACATGTATGTTGGGAATGGCTAAACATTGAGGTTTCACCATGTTAAGCCCTTCAAATAATAGGTACATTAAGATAGATATTATATCTTCACATGATAAAACAATATCGAGTTAATATGATTTAAAAATTCATAATCCAATTATTTCGGGGGGTCATTATGATGAAACTTAGCTTTTAAGTTATTTCCAACATGCATGTCAAATACTAATCGATTTGAAAATTTGAAATTTTCATGTCAAAATGGTTCATTTCCATAGGTGTTCCCTTTGGAAATTGACAAATTATGAGGTGAAAATTAGAACTTTTTAAATGGGCTAATATTTGACATGTATGTTGGGAATGGCTAAACATTGAGGTTTCACCATGTTAAGCCCTTCAAATAATAGGTACATGAAGTTAGATATTATTTCTTCACATGATAAAACAATATCGAGTTAATATGATTTAAAAATTCATAATCCAATTATTTCGGGGGGTCATTATGATGAAACTTAGCTTTTAAGTTATTTCCAACATGCATGTCAAATACTAATCGATTTGAAAATTTGAAATTTCATGTCAAAATGGTTCATTTCCATAGGTGTTCCCTTTGGAAATTGACAAATTATGAGGTGAAAATTAGAACTTTTTAAATGGGCTAATATTTGACATGTATGTTGGGAATGGCTAAACATTGAGGTTTCACCATGTTAAGCCCTTCAAATAATAGGTACATTAAGTTAGATATTATATCTTCACATGATAAAACAATATCGAGTTAATATGATTTAAAAATTCATAATCCAATTATTTCAGGGGGTCATTATGATGAAACTTAGCTTTTAAGTTATTTCCAACATGCATGTCAAATACTAATCGATTTGAAAATTTGAAATTTCATGTCAAAATGGTTCATTTCCATAGGTGTTCCCTTTGGAAATTGACAAATTATGAGGTGAAAATTAGAACTTTTTAAATGGGCTAATATTTGACATGTATGTTGGGAATGGCTAAACATTGAGGTTTCACCATGTTAAGCCCTTCAAATAATAGGTACATTAAGTTAGATATTATATCTTCACATGATAAAACAATATCGAGTTAATATGATTTAAAAATTCATAATCCAATTATTTCAGGGGGTCATTATGATGAAACTTAGCTTTTAAGTTATTTCCAACATGCATGTCAAATACTAATCGATTTGAAAATTTGAAATTTCATGTCAAAATGGTTCATTTCCATAGGTGTTCCCTTTGGAAATTGACAAATTATGAGGTGAAAATTAGAACTTTTTAAATGGGCTAATATTTGACATGTATGTTGGGAATGGCTAAACATTGAGGTTTCACCATGTTAAGCCCTTCAAATAATAGGTACATTAAGTTAGATATTATTTCTTCACATGATAAAACAATATCGAGTTAATATGATTTAAAAATTCATAATCCAATTATTTCAGGGGGTCATTATGATGAAACTTAGCTTTTAAGTTATTTCCAACATGCATGTCAAATACTAATCGATTTGAAAATTTGAAATTTCATGTCAAAATGGTTCATTTCCATAGGTGTTCCCTTTGGAAATTGACAAATTATGAGGTGAAAATTAGAACTTTTTAAATGGGCTAATATTTGACATGTATGTTGGGAATGGCTAAACATTGAGGTTTCACCATGTTAAGCCCTTCAAATAATAGGTACATTAAGTTAGATATTATTTCTTCACATGATAAAACAATATCGAGTTAATATGATTTAAAAATTCATAATCCAATTATTTCAGGGGGTCATTATGATGAAACTTAGCTTTTAAGTTATTTCCAACATGCATGTCAAATACTAATCGATTTGAAAATTTGAAATTTCATGTCAAAATGGTTCATTTCCATAGGTGTTCCCTTTGGAAATTGACAAATTATGAGGTGAAAATTAGAACTTTTTAAATGGGCTAATATTTGACATGTATGTTGGGAATGGCTAAACATTGAGGTTTCACCATGTTAAGCCCTTCAAATAATAGGTACATTAAGTTAGATATTATTTCTTCACATGATAAAACAATATCGAGTTAATATGATTTAAAAATTCATAATCCAATTATTTCGGGGGTCATTATGATGAAACTTAGCTTTTAAGTTATTTCCAACATGCATGTCAAATACTAATCGATTTGAAAATTTGAAATTTCATGTCAAAATGGTTCATTTCCATAGGTGTTCCCTTTGGAAATTGACAAATTATGAGGTGAAAATTAGAACTTTTTAAATGGGCTAATATTTGACATGTATGTTGGGAATGGCTAAACATTGAGGTTTCACCATGTTAAGCCCTTCAAATAATAGGTACATGAAGTTAGATATTATTTCTTCACATGATAAAACAATATCGAGTTAATATGATTTAAAAATTCATAATCCAATTATTTTAGGGGTCATTATGATGAAACTTAGCTTTTAAGTTATTTCCAACATGCATGTCAAATACTAATCGATTTGAAAATTTGAAATTTCATGTCAAAATGGTTCATTTCCATAGGTGTTCCCTTTGGAAATTGACAAATTATGAGGTGAAAATTAGAACTTTTTAAATGGGCTAATATTTGACATGTATGTTGGGAATGGCTAAACATTGAGGTTTCACCATGTCAAGCCCTTCAAATAATAGGTACATTAAGTTAGATATTATATCTTCACATGATAAAACAATATCGAGTTAATATGATTTAAAAATTCATAATCCAATTATTTCGGGGGTCATTATGATGAAACTTAGCTTTTAAGTTATTTCCAACATGCATGTCAAATACTAATCGATTTGAAAATTTGAAATTTCATGTCAAAATGGTTCATTTCCATAGGTGTTCCCTTTGGAAATTGACAAATTATGAGGTGAAAATTAGAACTTTTTAAATGGGCTAATATTTGACATGTATGTTGGGAATGGCTAAACATTGAGGTTTCACCATGTTAAGCCCTTCAAATAATAGGTACATGAAGTTAGATATTATTTCTTCACATGATAAAACAATATCGAGTTAATATGATTTAAAAATTCATAATCCAATTATTTTAGGGGTCATTATGATGAAACTTAGCTTTTAAGTTATTTCCAACATGCATGTCAAATACTAATCGATTTGAAAATTTGAAATTTCATGTCAAAATGGTTCATTTCCATAGGTGTTCCCTTTGGAAATTGACAAATTATGAGGTGAAAATTAGAACTTTTTAAATGGGCTAATATTTGACATGTATGTTGGGAATGGCTAAACATTGAGGTTTCACCATGTCAAGCCCTTCAAATAATAGGTACATTAAGTTAGATATTATATCTTCACATGATAAAACAATATCGAGTTAATATGATTTAAAAATTCATAATCCAATTATTTCGGGGGTCATTATGATGAAACTTAGCTTTTAAGTTATTTCCAACATGCATGTCAAATACTAATCGATTTGAAAATTTGAAATTTCATGTCAAAATGGTTCATTTCCATAGGTGTTCCCTTTGGAAATTGACAAATTATGAGGTGAAAATTAGAACTTTTTAAATGGGCTAATATTTGACATGTATGTTGGGAATGGCTAAACATTGAGGTTTCACCATGTTAAGCCCTTCAAATAATAGGTACATTAAGTTAGATATTATTTCTTCACATGATAAAACAATATCGAGTTAATATGATTTAAAAATTCATAATCCAATTATTTCGGGGGTCATTATGATGAAACTTAGCTTTTAAGTTATTTCCAACATGCATGTCAAATACTAATCGATTTGAAAATTTGAAATTTCATGTCAAAATGGTTCATTTCCATAGGTGTTCCCTTTGGAAATTGACAAATTATGAGGTGAAAATTAGAACTTTTTAAATGGGCTAATATTTGACATGTATGTTGGGAATGGCTAAACATTGAGGTTTCACCATGTTAAGCCCTTCAAATAATAGGTACATTAAGTTAGATATTATATCTTCACATGATAAAACAATATCGAGTTAATATGATTTAAAAATTCATAATCCAATTATTTCGGGGGGTCATTATGATGAAACTTAGCTTTTAAGTTATTTCCAACATGCATGTCAAATACTAATCGATTTGAAAATTTGAAATTTCATGTCAAAATGGTTCATTTCCATAGGTGTTCCCTTTGGAAATTGACAAATTATGAGGTGAAAATTAGAACTTTTTAAATGGGCTAATATTTGACATGTATGTTGGGAATGGCTAAACATTGAGGTTTCACCATGTTAAGCCCTTCAAATAATAGGTACATTAAGTTAGATATTATTTCTTCACATGATAAAACAATATCGAGTTAATATGATTTAAAAATTCATAATCCAATTATTTCGGGGGTCATTATGATGAAACTTAGCTTTTAAGTTATTTCCAACATGCATGTCAAATACTAATCGATTTGAAAATTTGAAATTTCATGTCAAAATGGTTCATTTCCATAGGTGTTCCCTTTGGAAATTGACA
Organism: Linum usitatissimum; assembly: GCA_030674075.2. Lineage (NCBI taxonomy): Eukaryota > Viridiplantae > Streptophyta > Magnoliopsida > Malpighiales > Linaceae > Linum > Linum usitatissimum. The sequence continues at coordinate 53,078 of JAUJYP020000197.1, forward strand.
AATTATGAGGTGAAAATTAGAACTTTTTAAATGGGCTAATATTTGACATGTATGTTGGGAATGGCTAAACATTGAGGTTTCACCATGTTAAGCCCTTCAAATAATAGGTACATTAAGTTAGATATTATTTCTTCACATGATAAAACAATATCGAGTTAATATGATTTAAAAATTCATAATCCAATTATTTCAGGGGTCATTATGATGAAACTTAGCTTTTAAGTTATTTCCAACATGCATGTCAAATACTAATCGATTTGAAAATTTGAAATTTCATGTCAAAATGGTTCATTTCCATAGGTGTTCCCTTTGGAAATTGACAAATTATGAGGTGAAAATTAGAACTTTTTAAATGGGCTAATATTTGACATGTATGTTGGGAATGGCTAAACATTGAGGTTTCACCATGTTAAGCCCTTCAAATAATAGGTACATTAAGTTAGATATTATATCTTCACATGATAAAACAATATCGAGTTAATATGATTTAAAAATTCATAGTCCAATTATTTCGGGGTCATTATGATGAAACTTAGCTTTTAAGTTATTTCCAACATGCATGTCAAATACTAATCGATTTGAAAATTTGAAATTTCATGTCAAAATGGTTCATTTCCATAGGTGTTCCCTTTGGAAATTGACAAATTATGAGGTGAAAATTAGAACTTTTTAAATGGGCTAATATTTGACATGTATGTTGGGAATGGCTAAACATTGAGGTTTCACCATGTTAAGCCCTTCAAATAATAGGTACATTAAGTTAGATATTATTTCTTCACATGATAAAACAATATCGAGTTAATATGATTTAAAAATTCATAATCCAATTATTTCAGGGTCATTATGATGAAACTTAGCTTTTAAGTTATTTCCAACATGCATGTCAAATACTAATCGATTTGAAAATTTGAAATTTCATGTCAAAATGGTTCATTTCCATAGGTGTTCCCTTTGGAAATTGACAAATTATGAGGTGAAAATTAGAACTTTTTAAATGGGCTAATATTTGACATGTATGTTGGGAATGGCTAAACATTGAGGTTTCACCATGTTAAGCCCTTCAAATAATAGGTACATTAAGTTAGATATTATATCTTCACATGATAAAACAATATCGAGTTAATATGATTTAAAAATTCATAATCCAATTATTTCAGGGGGTCATTATGATGAAACTTAGCTTTTAAGTTATTTCCAACATGCATGTCAAATACTAATCGATTTGAAAATTTGAAATTTCATGTCAAAATGGTTCATTTCCATAGGTGTTCCCTTTGGAAATTGACAAATTATGAGGTGAAAATTAGAACTTTTTAAATGGGCTAATATTTGACATGTATGTTGGGAATGGCTAAACATTGAGGTTTCACCATGTTAAGCCCTTCAAATAATAGGTACATTAAGTTAGATATTATTTCTTCACATGATAAAACAATATCGAGTTAATATGATTTAAAAATTCATAATCCAATTATTTCGGGGGTCATTATGATGAAACTTAGCTTTTAAGTTATTTCCAACATGCATGTCAAATACTAATCGATTTGAAAATTTGAAATTTCATGTCAAAATGGTTCATTTCCATAGGTGTTCCCTTTGGAAATTGACAAATTATGAGGTGAAAATTAGAACTTTTTAAATGGGCTAATATTTGACATGTATGTTGGGAATGGCTAAACATTGAGGTTTCACCATGTCAAGCCCTTCAAATAATAGGTACATTAAGTTAGATATTATATCTTCACATGATAAAACAATATCGAGTTAATATGATTTAAAAATTCATAATCCAATTATTTCGGGGGGTCATTATGATGAAACTTAGCTTTTAAGTTATTTCCAACATGCATGTCAAATACTAATCGATTTGAAAATTTGAAATTTCATGTCAAAATGGTTCATTTCCATAGGTGTTCCCTTTGGAAATTGACAAATTATGAGGTGAAAATTAGAACTTTTTAAATGGGCTAATATTTGACATGTATGTTGGGAATGGCTAAACATTGAGGTTTCACCATGTTAAGCCCTTCAAATAATAGGTACATTAAGTTAGATATTATATCTTCACATGATAAAACAATATCGAGTTAATATGATTTAAAAATTCATAATCCAATTATTTTAGGGGTCATTATGATGAAACTTAGCTTTTAAGTTATTTCCAACATGCATGTCAAATACTAATCGATTTGAAAATTTGAAATTTCATGTCAAAATGGTTCATTTCCATAGGTGTTCCCTTTGGAAATTGACAAATTATGAGGTGAAAATTAGAACTTTTTAAATGGGCTAATATTTGACATGTATGTTGGGAATGGCTAAACATTGAGGTTTCACCATGTTAAGCCCTTCAAATAATAGGTACATTAAGTTAGATATTATATCTTCACATGATAAAACAATATCGAGTTAATATGATTTAAAAATTCATAATCCAATTATTTCGGGGGTCATTATGATGAAACTTAGCTTTTAAGTTATTTCCAACATGCATGTCAAATACTAATCGATTTGAAAATTTGAAATTTCATGTCAAAATGGTTCATTTCCATAGGTGTTCCCTTTGGAAATTGACAAATTATGAGGTGAAAATTAGAACTTTTTAAATGGGCTAATATTTGACATGTATGTTGGGAATGGCTAAACATTGAGGTTTCACCATGTTAAGCCCTTCAAATAATAGGTACATGAAGTTAGATATTATTTCTTCACATGATAAAACAATATCGAGTTAATATGATTTAAAAATTCATAATCCAATTATTTCAGGGTCATTATGATGAAACTTAGCTTTTAAGTTATTTCCAACATGCATGTCAAATACTAATCGATTTGAAAATTTGAAATTTCATGTCAAAATGGTTCATTTCCATAGGTGTTCCCTTTGGAAATTGACAAATTATGAGGTGAAAATTAGAACTTTTTAAATGGGCTAATATTTGACATGTATGTTGGGAATGGCTAAACATTGAGGTTTCACCATGTTAAGCCCTTCAAATAATAGGTACATGAAGTTAGATATTATTTCTTCACATGATAAAACAATATCGAGTTAATATGATTTAAAAATTCATAATCCAATTATTTTAGGGGTCATTATGATGAAACTTAGCTTTTAAGTTATTTCCAACATGCATGTCAAATACTAATCGATTTGAAAATTTGAAATTTCATGTCAAAATGGTTCATTTCCATAGGTGTTCCCTTTGGAAATTGACAAATTATGAGGTGAAAATTAGAACTTTTTAAATGGGCTAATATTTGACATGTATGTTGGGAATGGCTAAACATTGAGGTTTCACCATGTTAAGCCCTTCAAATAATAGGTACATTAAGTTAGATATTATATCTTCACATGATAAAACAATATCGAGTTAATATGATTTAAAAATTCATAATCCAATTATTTCGGGGGGTCATTATGATGAAACTTAGCTTTTAAGTTATTTCCAACATGCATGTCAAATACTAATCGATTTGAAAATTTGAAATTTCATGTCAAAATGGTTCATTTCCATAGGTGTTCCCTTTGGAAATTGACAAATTATGAGGTGAAAATTAGAACTTTTTAAATGGGCTAATATTTGACATGTATGTTGGGAATGGCTAAACATTGAGGTTTCACCATGTTAAGCCCTTCAAATAATAGGTACATTAAGTTAGATATTATATCTTCACATGATAAAACAATATCGAGTTAATATGATTTAAAAATTCATAATCCAATTATTTCGGGGTCATTATGATGAAACTTAGCTTTTAAGTTATTTCCAACATGCATGTCAAATACTAATCGATTTGAAAATTTGAAATTTCATGTCAAAATGGTTCATTTCCATAGGTGTTCCCTTTGGAAATTGACAAATTATGAGGTGAAAATTAGAACTTTTTAAATGGGCTAATATTTGACATGTATGTTGGGAATGGCTAAACATTGAGGTTTCACCATGTTAAGCCCTTCAAATAATAGGTACATTAAGTTAGATATTATATCTTCACATGATAAAACAATATCGAGTTAATATGATTTAAAAATTCATAATCCAATTATTTCGGGGTCATTATGATGAAACTTAGCTTTTAAGTTATTTCCAACATGCATGTCAAATACTAATCGATTTGAAAATTTGAAATTTCATGTCAAAATGGTTCATTTCCATAGGTGTTCCCTTTGGAAATTGACAAATTATGAGGTGAAAATTAGAACTTTTTAAATGGGCTAATATTTGACATGTATGTTGGGAATGGCTAAACATTGAGGTTTCACCATGTTAAGCCCTTCAAATAATAGGTACATTAAGTTAGATATTATATCTTCACATGATAAAACAATATCGAGTTAATATGATTTAAAAATTCATAATCCAATTATTTTAGGGGTCATTATGATGAAACTTAGCTTTTAAGTTATTTCCAACATGCATGTCAAATACTAATCGATTTGAAAATTTGAAATTTCATGTCAAAATGGTTCATTTCCATAGGTGTTCCCTTTGGAAATTGACAAATTATGAGGTGAAAATTAGAACTTTTTAAATGGGCTAATATTTGACATGTATGTTGGGAATGGCTAAACATTGAGGTTTCACCATGTTAAGCCCTTCAAATAATAGGTACATGAAGTTAGATATTATTTCTTCACATGATAAAACAATATCGAGTTAATATGATTTAAAAATTCATAATCCAATTATTTCGGGGGTCATTATGATGAAACTTAGCTTTTAAGTTATTTCCAACATGCATGTCAAATACTAATCGATTTGAAAATTTGAAATTTCATGTCAAAATGGTTCATTTCCATAGGTGTTCCCTTTGGAAATTGACAAATTATGAGGTGAAAATTAGAACTTTTTAAATGGGCTAATATTTGACATGTATGTTGGGAATGGCTAAACATTGAGGTTTCACCATGTTAAGCCCTTCAAATAATAGGTACATTAAGTTAGATATTATATCTTCACATGATAAAACAATATCGAGTTAATATGATTTAAAAATTCATAATCCAATTATTTCGGGGGTCATTATGATGAAACTTAGCTTTTAAGTTATTTCCAACATGCATGTCAAATACTAATCGATTTGAAAATTTGAAATTTCATGTCAAAATGGTTCATTTCCATAGGTGTTCCCTTTGGAAATTGACAAATTATGAGGTGAAAATTAGAACTTTTTAAATGGGCTAATATTTGACATGTATGTTGGGAATGGCTAAACATTGAGGTTTCACCATGTTAAGCCCTTCAAATAATAGGTACATTAAGTTAGATATTATATCTTCACATGATAAAACAATATCGAGTTAATATGATTTAAAAATTCATAATCCAATTATTTCGGGGGTCATTATGATGAAACTTAGCTTTTAAGTTATTTCCAACATGCATGTCAAATACTAATCGATTTGAAAATTTGAAATTTCATGTCAAAATGGTTCATTTCCATAGGTGTTCCCTTTGGAAATTGACAAATTATGAGGTGAAAATTAGAACTTTTTAAATGGGCTAATATTTGACATGTATGTTGGGAATGGCTAAACATTGAGGTTTCACCATGTTAAGCCCTTCAAATAATAGGTACATTAAGTTAGATATTATATCTTCACATGATAAAACAATATCGAGTTAATATGATTTAAAAATTCATAATCCAATTATTTCGGGGGTCATTATGATGAAACTTAGCTTTTAAGTTATTTCCAACATGCATGTCAAATACTAATCGATTTGAAAATTTGAAATTTCATGTCAAAATGGTTCATTTCCATAGGTGTTCCCTTTGGAAATTGACAAATTATGAGGTGAAAATTAGAACTTTTTAAATGGGCTAATATTTGACATGTATGTTGGGAATGGCTAAACATTGAGGTTTCACCATGTTAAGCCCTTCAAATAATAGGTACATTAAGTTAGATATTATATCTTCACATGATAAAACAATATCGAGTTAATATGATTTAAAAATTCATAATCCAATTATTTCGGGGGTCATTATGATGAAACTTAGCTTTTAAGTTATTTCCAACATGCATGTCAAATACTAATCGATTTGAAAATTTGAAATTTCATGTCAAAATGGTTCATTTCCATAGGTGTTCCCTTTGGAAATTGACAAATTATGAGGTGAAAATTAGAACTTTTTAAATGGGCTAATATTTGACATGTATGTTGGGAATGGCTAAACATTGAGGTTTCACCATGTTAAGCCCTTCAAATAATAGGTACATGAAGTTAGATATTATTTCTTCACATGATAAAACAATATCGAGTTAATATGATTTAAAAATTCATAATCCAATTATTTCGGGGGTCATTATGATGAAACTTAGCTTTTAAGTTATTTCCAACATGCATGTCAAATACTAATCGATTTGAAAATTTGAAATTTCATGTCAAAATGGTTCATTTCCATAGGTGTTCCCTTTGGAAATTGACAAATTATGAGGTGAAAATTAGAACTTTTTAAATGGGCTAATATTTGACATGTATGTTGGGAATGGCTAAACATTGAGGTTTCACCATGTTAAGCCCTTCAAATAATAGGTACATTAAGTTAGATATTATATCTTCACATGATAAAACAATATCGAGTTAATATGATTTAAAAATTCATAATCCAATTATTTCGGGGGTCATTATGATGAAACTTAGCTTTTAAGTTATTTCCAACATGCATGTCAAATACTAATCGATTTGAAAATTTGAAATTTCATGTCAAAATGGTTCATTTCCATAGGTGTTCCCTTTGGAAATTGACAAATTATGAGGTGAAAATTAGAACTTTTTAAATGGGCTAATATTTGACATGTATGTTGGGAATGGCTAAACATTGAGGTTTCACCATGTTAAGCCCTTCAAATAATAGGTACATTAAGTTAGATATTATATCTTCACATGATAAAACAATATCGAGTTAATATGATTTAAAAATTCATAATCCAATTATTTCGGGGGTCATTATGATGAAACTTAGCTTTTAAGTTATTTCCAACATGCATGTCAAATACTAATCGATTTGAAAATTTGAAATTTCATGTCAAAATGGTTCATTTCCATAGGTGTTCCCTTTGGAAATTGACAAATTATGAGGTGAAAATTAGAACTTTTTAAATGGGCTAATATTTGACATGTATGTTGGGAATGGCTAAACATTGAGGTTTCACCATGTTAAGCCCTTCAAATAATAGGTACATTAAGTTAGATATTATATCTTCACATGATAAAACAATATCGAGTTAATATGATTTAAAAATTCATAATCCAATTATTTCGGGGGTCATTATGATGAAACTTAGCTTTTAAGTTATTTCCAACATGCATGTCAAATACTAATCGATTTGAAAATTTGAAATTTCATGTCAAAATGGTTCATTTCCATAGGTGTTCCCTTTGGAAATTGACAAATTATGAGGTGAAAATTAGAACTTTTTAAATGGGCTAATATTTGACATGTATGTTGGGAATGGCTAAACATTGAGGTTTCACCATGTTAAGCCCTTCAAATAATAGGTACATTAAGTTAGATATTATATCTTCACATGATAAAACAATATCGAGTTAATATGATTTAAAAATTCATAATCCAATTATTTCGGGGGTCATTATGATGAAACTTAGCTTTTAAGTTATTTCCAACATGCATGTCAAATACTAATCGATTTGAAAATTTGAAATTTCATGTCAAAATGGTTCATTTCCATAGGTGTTCCCTTTGGAAATTGACAAATTATGAGGTGAAAATTAGAACTTTTTAAATGGGCTAATATTTGACATGTATGTTGGGAATGGCTAAACATTGAGGTTTCACCATGTTAAGCCCTTCAAATAATAGGTACATTAAGTTAGATATTATATCTTCACATGATAAAACAATATCGAGTTAATATGATTTAAAAATTCATAATCCAATTATTTCGGGGGTCATTATGATGAAACTTAGCTTTTAAGTTATTTCCAACATGCATGTCAAATACTAATCGATTTGAAAATTTGAAATTTCATGTCAAAATGGTTCATTTCCATAGGTGTTCCCTTTGGAAATTGACAAATTATGAGGTGAAAATTAGAACTTTTTAAATGGGCTAATATTTGACATGTATGTTGGGAATGGCTAAACATTGAGGTTTCACCATGTTAAGCCCTTCAAATAATAGGTACATGAAGTTAGATATTATTTCTTCACATGATAAAACAATATCGAGTTAATATGATTTAAAAATTCATAATCCAATTATTTTAGGGGTCATTATGATGAAACTTAGCTTTTAAGTTATTTCCAACATGCATGTCAAATACTAATCGATTTGAAAATTTGAAATTTCATGTCAAAATGGTTCATTTCCATAGGTGTTCCCTTTGGAAATTGACAAATTATGAGGTGAAAATTAGAACTTTTTAAATGGGCTAATATTTGACATGTATGTTGGGAATGGCTAAACATTGAGGTTTCACCATGTCAAGCCCTTCAAATAATAGGTACATTAAGTTAGATATTATATCTTCACATGATAAAACAATATCGAGTTAATATGATTTAAAAATTCATAATCCAATTATTTCAGGGGGTCATTATGATGAAACTTAGCTTTTAAGTTATTTCCAACATGCATGTCAAATACTAATCGATTTGAAAATTTGAAATTTCATGTCAAAATGGTTCATTTCCATAGGTGTTCCCTTTGGAAATTGACAAATTATGAGGTGAAAATTAGAACTTTTTAAATGGGCTAATATTTGACATGTATGTTGGGAATGGCTAAACATTGAGGTTTCACCATGTTAAGCCCTTCAAATAATAGGTACATTAAGTTAGATATTATATCTTCACATGATAAAACAATATCGAGTTAATATGATTTAAAAATTCATAATCCAATTATTTCGGGGGTCATTATGATGAAACTTAGCTTTTAAGTTATTTCCAACATGCATGTCAAATACTAATCGATTTGAAAATTTGAAATTTCATGTCAAAATGGTTCATTTCCATAGGTGTTCCCTTTGGAAATTGACAAATTATGAGGTGAAAATTAGAACTTTTTAAATGGGCTAATATTTGACATGTATGTTGGGAATGGCTAAACATTGAGGTTTCACCATGTTAAGCCCTTCAAATAATAGGTACATTAAGTTAGATATTATTTCTTCACATGATAAAACAATATCGAGTTAATATGATTTAAAAATTCATAATCCAATTATTTCAGGGGTCATTATGATGAAACTTAGCTTTTAAGTTATTTCCAACATGCATGTCAAATACTAATCGATTTGAAAATTTGAAATTTCATGTCAAAATGGTTCATTTCCATAGGTGTTCCCTTTGGAAATTGACAAATTATGAGGTGAAAATTAGAACTTTTTAAATGGGCTAATATTTGACATGTATGTTGGGAATGGCTAAACATTGAGGTTTCACCATGTCAAGCCCTTCAAATAATAGGTACATTAAGTTAGATATTATATCTTCACATGATAAAACAATATCGAGTTAATATGATTTAAAAATTCATAATCCAATTATTTCGGGGGGTCATTATGATGAAACTTAGCTTTTAAGTTATTTCCAACATGCATGTCAAATACTAATCGATTTGAAAATTTGAAATTTCATGTCAAAATGGTTCATTTCCATAGGTGTTCCCTTTGGAAATTGACAAATTATGAGGTGAAAATTAGAACTTTTTAAATGGGCTAATATTTGACATGTATGTTGGGAATGGCTAAACATTGAGGTTTCACCATGTTAAGCCCTTCAAATAATAGGTACATTAAGTTAGATATTATATCTTCACATGATAAAACAATATCGAGTTAATATGATTTAAAAATTCATAATCCAATTATTTTAGGGGTCATTATGATGAAACTTAGCTTTTAAGTTATTTCCAACATGCATGTCAAATACTAATCGATTTGAAAATTTGAAATTTCATGTCAAAATGGTTCATTTCCATAGGTGTTCCCTTTGGAAATTGACAAATTATGAGGTGAAAATTAGAACTTTTTAAATGGGCTAATATTTGACATGTATGTTGGGAATGGCTAAACATTGAGGTTTCACCATGTTAAGCCCTTCAAATAATAGGTACATTAAGTTAGATATTATATCTTCACATGATAAAACAATATCGAGTTAATATGATTTAAAAATTCATAATCCAATTATTTCGGGGGTCATTATGATGAAACTTAGCTTTTAAGTTATTTCCAACATGCATGTCAAATACTAATCGATTTGAAAATTTGAAATTTCATGTCAAAATGGTTCATTTCCATAGGTGTTCCCTTTGGAAATTGACAAATTATGAGGTGAAAATTAGAACTTTTTAAATGGGCTAATATTTGACATGTATGTTGGGAATGGCTAAACATTGAGGTTTCACCATGTTAAGCCCTTCAAATAATAGGTACATTAAGTTAGATATTATTTCTTCACATGATAAAACAATATCGAGTTAATATGATTTAAAAATTCATAATCCAATTATTTCGGGGGTCATTATGATGAAACTTAGCTTTTAAGTTATTTCCAACATGCATGTCAAATACTAATCGATTTGAAAATTTGAAATTTCATGTCAAAATGGTTCATTTCCATAGGTGTTCCCTTTGGAAATTGACAAATTATGAGGTGAAAATTAGAACTTTTTAAATGGGCTAATATTTGACATGTATGTTGGGAATGGCTAAACATTGAGGTTTCACCATGTTAAGCCCTTCAAATAATAGGTACATGAAGTTAGATATTATTTCTTCACATGATAAAACAATATCGAGTTAATATGATTTAAAAATTCATAATCCAATTATTTCGGGGGTCATTATGATGAAACTTAGCTTTTAAGTTATTTCCAACATGCATGTCAAATACTAATCGATTTGAAAATTTGAAATTTCATGTCAAAATGGTTCATTTCCATAGGTGTTCCCTTTGGAAATTGACAAATTATGAGGTGAAAATTAGAACTTTTTAAATGGGCTAATATTTGACATGTATGTTGGGAATGGCTAAACATTGAGGTTTCACCATGTTAAGCCCTTCAAATAATAGGTACATTAAGTTAGATATTATATCTTCACATGATAAAACAATATCGAGTTAATATGATTTAAAAATTCATAATCCAATTATTTCGGGGGTCATTATGATGAAACTTAGCTTTTAAGTTATTTCCAACATGCATGTCAAATACTAATCGATTTGAAAATTTGAAATTTCATGTCAAAATGGTTCATTTCCATAGGTGTTCCCTTTGGAAATTGACAAATTATGAGGTGAAAATTAGAACTTTTTAAATGGGCTAATATTTGACATGTATGTTGGGAATGGCTAAACATTGAGGTTTCACCATGTTAAGCCCTTCAAATAATAGGTACATGAAGTTAGATATTATTTCTTCACATGATAAAACAATATCGAGTTAATATGATTTAAAAATTCATAATCCAATTATTTTAGGGGTCATTATGATGAAACTTAGCTTTTAAGTTATTTCCAACATGCATGTCAAATACTAATCGATTTGAAAATTTGAAATTTCATGTCAAAATGGTTCATTTCCATAGGTGTTCCCTTTGGAAATTGACAAATTATGAGGTGAAAATTAGAACTTTTTAAATGGGCTAATATTTGACATGTATGTTGGGAATGGCTAAACATTGAGGTTTCACCATGTTAAGCCCTTCAAATAATAGGTACATTAAGTTAGATATTATATCTTCACATGATAAAACAATATCGAGTTAATATGATTTAAAAATTCATAATCCAATTATTTCGGGGGTCATTATGATGAAACTTAGCTTTTAAGTTATTTCCAACATGCATGTCAAATACTAATCGATTTGAAAATTTGAAATTTCATGTCAAAATGGTTCATTTCCATAGGTGTTCCCTTTGGAAATTGACAAATTATGAGGTGAAAATTAGAACTTTTTAAATGGGCTAATATTTGACATGTATGTTGGGAATGGCTAAACATTGAGGTTTCACCATGTTAAGCCCTTCAAATAATAGGTACATTAAGTTAGATATTATATCTTCACATGATAAAACAATATCGAGTTAATATGATTTAAAAATTCATAATCCAATTATTTCGGGGGGTCATTATGATGAAACTTAGCTTTTAAGTTATTTCCAACATGCATGTCAAATACTAATCGATTTGAAAATTTGAAATTTCATGTCAAAATGGTTCATTTCCATAGGTGTTCCCTTTGGAAATTGACAAATTATGAGGTGAAAATTAGAACTTTTTAAATGGGCTAATATTTGACATGTATGTTGGGAATGGCTAAACATTGAGGTTTCACCATGTTAAGCCCTTCAAATAATAGGTACATGAAGTTAGATATTATATCTTCACATGATAAAACAATATCGAGTTAATATGATTTAAAAATTCATAATCCAATTATTTTAGGGGGTCATTATGATGAAACTTAGCTTTTAAGTTATTTCCAACATGCATGTCAAATACTAATCGATTTGAAAATTTGAAATTTCATGTCAAAATGGTTCATTTCCATAGGTGTTCCCTTTGGAAATTGACAAATTATGAGGTGAAAATTAGAACTTTTTAAATGGGCTAATATTTGACATGTATGTTGGGAATGGCTAAACATTGAGGTTTCACCATGTCAAGCCCTTCAAATAATAGGTACATTAAGTTAGATATTATATCTTCACATGATAAAACAATATCGAGTTAATATGATTTAAAAATTCATAATCCAATTATTTCGGGGGGTCATTATGATGAAACTTAGCTTTTAAGTTATTTCCAACATGCATGTCAAATACTAATCGATTTGAAAATTTGAAATTTCATGTCAAAATGGTTCATTTCCATAGGTGTTCCCTTTGGAAATTGACAAATTATGAGGTGAAAATTAGAACTTTTTAAATGGGCTAATATTTGACATGTATGTTGGGAATGGCTAAACATTGAGGTTTCACCATGTTAAGCCCTTCAAATAATAGGTACATGAAGTTAGATATTATTTCTTCACATGATAAAACAATATCGAGTTAATATGATTTAAAAATTCATAATCCAATTATTTCGGGGGTCATTATGATGAAACTTAGCTTTTAAGTTATTTCCAACATGCATGTCAAATACTAATCGATTTGAAAATTTGAAATTTCATGTCAAAATGGTTCATTTCCATAGGTGTTCCCTTTGGAAATTGACAAATTATGAGGTGAAAATTAGAACTTTTTAAATGGGCTAATATTTGACATGTATGTTGGGAATGGCTAAACATTGAGGTTTCACCATGTTAAGCCCTTCAAATAATAGGTACATTAAGTTAGATATTATATCTTCACATGATAAAACAATATCGAGTTAATATGATTTAAAAATTCATAATCCAATTATTTCAGGGGTCATTATGATGAAACTTAGCTTTTAAGTTATTTCCAACATGCATGTCAAATACTAATCGATTTGAAAATTTGAAATTTCATGTCAAAATGGTTCATTTCCATAGGTGTTCCCTTTGGAAATTGACAAATTATGAGGTGAAAATTAGAACTTTTTAAATGGGCTAATATTTGACATGTATGTTGGGAATGGCTAAACATTGAGGTTTCACCATGTTAAGCCCTTCAAATAATAGGTACATTAAGTTAGATATTATTTCTTCACATGATAAAACAATATCGAGTTAATATGATTTAAAAATTCATAGTCCAATTATTTCGGGGGTCATTATGATGAAACTTAGCTTTTAAGTTATTTCCAACATGCATGTCAAATACTAATCGATTTGAAAATTTGAAATTTCATGTCAAAATGGTTCATTTCCATAGGTGTTCCCTTTGGAAATTGACAAATTATGAGGTGAAAATTAGAACTTTTTAAATGGGCTAATATTTGACATGTATGTTGGGAATGGCTAAACATTGAGGTTTCACCATGTTAAGCCCTTCAAATAATAGGTACATTAAGTTAGATATTATTTCTTCACATGATAAAACAATATCGAGTTAATATGATTTAAAAATTCATAATCCAATTATTTCAGGGGTCATTATGATGAAACTTAGCTTTTAAGTTATTTCCAACATGCATGTCAAATACTAATCGATTTGAAAATTTGAAATTTCATGTCAAAATGGTTCATTTCCATAGGTGTTCCCTTTGGAAATTGACAAATTATGAGGTGAAAATTAGAACTTTTTAAATGGGCTAATATTTGACATGTATGTTGGGAATGGCTAAACATTGAGGTTTCACCATGTTAAGCCCTTCAAATAATAGGTACATTAAGTTAGATATTATATCTTCACATGATAAAACAATATCGAGTTAATATGATTTAAAAATTCATAATCCAATTATTTCGGGGGTCATTATGATGAAACTTAGCTTTTAAGTTATTTCCAACATGCATGTCAAATACTAATCGATTTGAAAATTTGAAATTTCATGTCAAAATGGTTCATTTCCATAGGTGTTCCCTTTGGAAATTGACAAATTATGAGGTGAAAATTAGAACTTTTTAAATGGGCTAATATTTGACATGTATGTTGGGAATGGCTAAACATTGAGGTTTCACCATGTTAAGCCCTTCAAATAATAGGTACATGAAGTTAGATATTATTTCTTCACATGATAAAACAATATCGAGTTAATATGATTTAAAAATTCATAATCCAATTATTTTAGGGGTCATTATGATGAAACTTAGCTTTTAAGTTATTTCCAACATGCATGTCAAATACTAATCGATTTGAAAATTTGAAATTTCATGTCAAAATGGTTCATTTCCATAGGTGTTCCCTTTGGAAATTGACAAATTATGAGGTGAAAATTAGAACTTTTTAAATGGGCTAATATTTGACATGTATGTTGGGAATGGCTAAACATTGAGGTTTCACCATGTTAAGCCCTTCAAATAATAGGTACATTAAGTTAGATATTATTTCTTCACATGATAAAACAATATCGAGTTAATATGATTTAAAAATTCATAATCCAATTATTTCGGGGGTCATTATGATGAAACTTAGCTTTTAAGTTATTTCCAACATGCATGTCAAATACTAATCGATTTGAAAATTTGAAATTTCATGTCAAAATGGTTCATTTCCATAGGTGTTCCCTTTGGAAATTGACAAATTATGAGGTGAAAATTAGAACTTTTTAAATGGGCTAATATTTGACATGTATGTTGGGAATGGCTAAACATTGAGGTTTCACCATGTTAAGCCCTTCAAATAATAGGTACATTAAGTTAGATATTATATCTTCACATGATAAAACAATATCGAGTTAATATGATTTAAAAATTCATAATCCAATTATTTCGGGGGTCATTATGATGAAACTTAGCTTTTAAGTTATTTCCAACATGCATGTCAAATACTAATCGATTTGAAAATTTGAAATTTCATGTCAAAATGGTTCATTTCCATAGGTGTTCCCTTTGGAAATTGACAAATTATGAGGTGAAAATTAGAACTTTTTAAATGGGCTAATATTTGACATGTATGTTGGGAATGGCTAAACATTGAGGTTTCACCATGTTAAGCCCTTCAAATAATAGGTACATGAAGTTAGATATTATTTCTTCACATGATAAAACAATATCGAGTTAATATGATTTAAAAATTCATAATCCAATTATTTTAGGGGGTCATTATGATGAAACTTAGCTTTTAAGTTATTTCCAACATGCATGTCAAATACTAATCGATTTGAAAATTTGAAATTTCATGTCAAAATGGTTCATTTCCATAGGTGTTCCCTTTGGAAATTGACAAATTATGAGGTGAAAATTAGAACTTTTTAAATGGGCTAATATTTGACATGTATGTTGGGAATGGCTAAACATTGAGGTTTCACCATGTTAAGCCCTTCAAATAATAGGTACATGAAGTTAGATATTATTTCTTCACATGATAAAACAATATCGAGTTAATATGATTTAAAAATTCATAATCCAATTATTTCGGGGGTCATTATGATGAAACTTAGCTTTTAAGTTATTTCCAACATGCATGTCAAATACTAATCGATTTGAAAATTTGAAATTTCATGTCAAAATGGTTCATTTCCATAGGTGTTCCCTTTGGAAATTGACAAATTATGAGGTGAAAATTAGAACTTTTTAAATGGGCTAATATTTGACATGTATGTTGGGAATGGCTAAACATTGAGGTTTCACCATGTTAAGCCCTTCAAATAATAGGTACATGAAGTTAGATATTATTTCTTCACATGATAAAACAATATCGAGTTAATATGATTTAAAAATTCATAATCCAATTATTTTAGGGTCATTATGATGAAACTTAGCTTTTAAGTTATTTCCAACATGCATGTCAAATACTAATCGATTTGAAAATTTGAAATTTCATGTCAAAATGGTTCATTTCCATAGGTGTTCCCTTTGGAAATTGACAAATTATGAGGTGAAAATTAGAACTTTTTAAATGGGCTAATATTTGACATGTATGTTGGGAATGGCTAAACATTGAGGTTTCACCATGTCAAGCCCTTCAAATAATAGGTACATTAAGTTAGATATTATATCTTCACATGATAAAACAATATCGAGTTAATATGATTTAAAAATTCATAATCCAATTATTTCGGGGGTCATTATGATGAAACTTAGCTTTTAAGTTATTTCCAACATGCATGTCAAATACTAATCGATTTGAAAATTTGAAATTTCATGTCAAAATGGTTCATTTCCATAGGTGTTCCCTTTGGAAATTGACAAATTATGAGGTGAAAATTAGAACTTTTTAAATGGGCTAATATTTGACATGTATGTTGGGAATGGCTAAACATTGAGGTTTCACCATGTTAAGCCCTTCAAATAATAGGTACATTAAGTTAGATATTATATCTTCACATGATAAAACAATATCGAGTTAATATGATTTAAAAATTCATAATCCAATTATTTTAGGGGTCATTATGATGAAACTTAGCTTTTAAGTTATTTCCAACATGCATGTCAAATACTAATCGATTTGAAAATTTGAAATTTCATGTCAAAATGGTTCATTTCCATAGGTGTTCCCTTTGGAAATTGACAAATTATGAGGTGAAAATTAGAACTTTTTAAATGGGCTAATATTTGACATGTATGTTGGGAATGGCTAAACATTGAGGTTTCACCATGTCAAGCCCTTCAAATAATAGGTACATTAAGTTAGATATTATATCTTCACATGATAAAACAATATCGAGTTAATATGATTTAAAAATTCATAATCCAATTATTTCAGGGGGTCATTATGATGAAACTTAGCTTTTAAGTTATTTCCAACATGCATGTCAAATACTAATCGATTTGAAAATTTGAAATTTCATGTCAAAATGGTTCATTTCCATAGGTGTTCCCTTTGGAAATTGACAAATTATGAGGTGAAAATTAGAACTTTTTAAATGGGCTAATATTTGACATGTATGTTGGGAATGGCTAAACATTGAGGTTTCACCATGTTAAGCCCTTCAAATAATAGGTACATGAAGTTAGATATTATTTCTTCACATGATAAAACAATATCGAGTTAATATGATTTAAAAATTCATAATCCAATTATTTCAGGGGTCATTATGATGAAACTTAGCTTTTAAGTTATTTCCAACATGCATGTCAAATACTAATCGATTTGAAAATTTGAAATTTCATGTCAAAATGGTTCATTTCCATAGGTGTTCCCTTTGGAAATTGACAAATTATGAGGTGAAAATTAGAACTTTTTAAATGGGCTAATATTTGACATGTATGTTGGGAATGGCTAAACATTGAGGTTTCACCATGTTAAGCCCTTCAAATAATAGGTACATTAAGTTAGATATTATTTCTTCACATGATAAAACAATATCGAGTTAATATGATTTAAAAATTCATAATCCAATTATTTCGGGGGTCATTATGATGAAACTTAGCTTTTAAGTTATTTCCAACATGCATGTCAAATACTAATCGATTTGAAAATTTGAAATTTCATGTCAAAATGGTTCATTTCCATAGGTGTTCCCTTTGGAAATTGACAAATTATGAGGTGAAAATTAGAACTTTTTAAATGGGCTAATATTTGACATGTATGTTGGGAATGGCTAAACATTGAGGTTTCACCATGTTAAGCCCTTCAAATAATAGGTACATGAAGTTAGATATTATTTCTTCACATGATAAAACAATATCGAGTTAATATGATTTAAAAATTCATAATCCAATTATTTTAGGGGGTCATTATGATGAAACTTAGCTTTTAAGTAGTTTCCAACATGCATGTCAAATACTAATCGATTTGAAAATTTGAAATTTCATGTCAAAATGGTTCATTTCCATAGGTGTTCCCTTTGGAAATTGACAAATTATGAGGTGAAAATTAGAACTTTTTAAATGGGCTAATATTTGACATGTATGTTGGGAATGGCTAAACATTGAGGTTTCACCATGTTAAGCCCTTCAAATAATAGGTACATTAAGTTAGATATTATTTCTTCACATGATAAAACAATATCGAGTTAATATGATTTAAAAATTCATAATCCAATTATTTCGGGGGTCATTATGATGAAACTTAGCTTTTAAGTTATTTCCAACATGCATGTCAAATACTAATCGATTTGAAAATTTGAAATTTCATGTCAAAATGGTTCATTTCCATAGGTGTTCCCTTTGGAAATTGACAAATTATGAGGTGAAAATTAGAACTTTTTAAATGGGCTAATATTTGACATGTATGTTGGGAATGGCTAAACATTGAGGTTTCACCATGTCAAGCCCTTCAAATAATAGGTACATTAAGTTAGATATTATTTCTTCACATGATAAAACAATATCGAGTTAATATGATTTAAAAATTCATAATCCAATTATTTCGGGGGTCATTATGATGAAACTTAGCTTTTAAGTTATTTCCAACATGCATGTCAAATACTAATCGATTTGAAAATTTGAAATTTCATGTCAAAATGGTTCATTTCCATAGGTGTTCCCTTTGGAAATTGACAAATTATGAGGTGAAAATTAGAACTTTTTAAATGGGCTAATATTTGACATGTATGTTGGGAATGGCTAAACATTGAGGTTTCACCATGTTAAGCCCTTCAAATAATAGGTACATTAAGTTAGATATTATTTCTTCACATGATAAAACAATATCGAGTTAATATGATTTAAAAATTCATAATCCAATTATTTTAGGGGTCATTATGATGAAACTTAGCTTTTAAGTTATTTCCAACATGCATGTCAAATACTAATCGATTTGAAAATTTGAAATTTCATGTCAAAATGGTTCATTTCCATAGGTGTTCCCTTTGGAAATTGACAAATTATGAGGTGAAAATTAGAACTTTTTAAATGGGCTAATATTTGACATGTATGTTGGGAATGGCTAAACATTGAGGTTTCACCATGTCAAGCCCTTCAAATAATAGGTACATTAAGTTAGATATTATATCTTCACATGATAAAACAATATCGAGTTAATATGATTTAAAAATTCATAATCCAATTATTTCGGGGGTCATTATGATGAAACTTAGCTTTTAAGTTATTTCCAACATGCATGTCAAATACTAATCGATTTGAAAATTTGAAATTTCATGTCAAAATGGTTCATTTCCATAGGTGTTCCCTTTGGAAATTGACAAATTATGAGGTGAAAATTAGAACTTTTTAAATGGGCTAATATTTGACATGTATGTTGGGAATGGCTAAACATTGAGGTTTCACCATGTTAAGCCCTTCAAATAATAGGTACATGAAGTTAGATATTATTTCTTCACATGATAAAACAATATCGAGTTAATATGATTTAAAAATTCATAATCCAATTATTTTAGGGGTCATTATGATGAAACTTAGCTTTTAAGTTATTTCCAACATGCATGTCAAATACTAATCGATTTGAAAATTTGAAATTTCATGTCAAAATGGTTCATTTCCATAGGTGTTCCCTTTGGAAATTGACAAATTATGAGGTGAAAATTAGAACTTTTTAAATGGGCTAATATTTGACATGTATGTTGGGAATGGCTAAACATTGAGGTTTCACCATGTTAAGCCCTTCAAATAATAGGTACATTAAGTTAGATATTATATCTTCACATGATAAAACAATATCGAGTTAATATGATTTAAAAATTCATAATCCAATTATTTCGGGGGTCATTATGATGAAACTTAGCTTTTAAGTTATTTCCAACATGCATGTCAAATACTAATCGATTTGAAAATTTGAAATTTCATGTCAAAATGGTTCATTTCCATAGGTGTTCCCTTTGGAAATTGACAAATTATGAGGTGAAAATTAGAACTTTTTAAATGGGCTAATATTTGACATGTATGTTGGGAATGGCTAAACATTGAGGTTTCACCATGTTAAGCCCTTCAAATAATAGGTACATTAAGTTAGATATTATTTCTTCACATGATAAAACAATATCGAGTTAATATGATTTAAAAATTCATAATCCAATTATTTCGGGGTCATTATGATGAAACTTAGCTTTTAAGTTATTTCCAACATGCATGTCAAATACTAATCGATTTGAAAATTTGAAATTTCATGTCAAAATGGTTCATTTCCATAGGTGTTCCCTTTGGAAATTGACAAATTATGAGGTGAAAATTAGAACTTTTTAAATGGGCTAATATTTGACATGTATGTTGGGAATGGCTAAACATTGAGGTTTCACCATGTTAAGCCCTTCAAATAATAGGTACATTAAGTTAGATATTATTTCTTCACATGATAAAACAATATCGAGTTAATATGATTTAAAAATTCATAATCCAATTATTTCAGGGGTCATTATGATGAAACTTAGCTTTTAAGTTATTTCCAACATGCATGTCAAATACTAATCGATTTGAAAATTTGAAATTTCATGTCAAAATGGTTCATTTCCATAGGTGTTCCCTTTGGAAATTGACAAATTATGAGGTGAAAATTAGAACTTTTTAAATGGGCTAATATTTGACATGTATGTTGGGAATGGCTAAACATTGAGGTTTCACCATGTCAAGCCCTTCAAATAATAGGTACATTAAGTTAGATATTATATCTTCACATGATAAAACAATATCGAGTTAATATGATTTAAAAATTCATAGTCCAATTATTTCGGGGGTCATTATGATGAAACTTAGCTTTTAAGTTATTTCCAACATGCATGTCAAATACTAATCGATTTGAAAATTTGAAATTTTCATGTCAAAATGGTTCATTTCCATAGGTGTTCCCTTTGGAAATTGACAAATTATGAGGTGAAAATTAGAACTTTTTAAATGGGCTAATATTTGACATGTATGTTGGGAATGGCTAAACATTGAGGTTTCACCATGTTAAGCCCTTCAAATAATAGGTACATTAAGTTAGATATTATTTCTTCACATGATAAAACAATATCGAGTTAATATGATTTAAAAATTCATAATCCAATTATTTCGGGGGTCATTATGATGAAACTTAGCTTTTAAGTTATTTCCAACATGCATGTCAAATACTAATCGATTTGAAAATTTGAAATTTCATGTCAAAATGGTTCATTTCCATAGGTGTTCCCTTTGGAAATTGACAAATTATGAGGTGAAAATTAGAACTTTTTAAATGGGCTAATATTTGACATGTATGTTGGGAATGGCTAAACATTGAGGTTTCACCATGTTAAGCCCTTCAAATAATAGGTACATGAAGTTAGATATTATTTCTTCACATGATAAAACAATATCGAGTTAATATGATTTAAAAATTCATAATCCAATTATTTTAGGGGTCATTATGATGAAACTTAGCTTTTAAGTTATTTCCAACATGCATGTCAAATACTAATCGATTTGAAAATTTGAAATTTCATGTCAAAATGGTTCATTTCCATAGGTGTTCCCTTTGGAAATTGACAAATTATGAGGTGAAAATTAGAACTTTTTAAATGGGCTAATATTTGACATGTATGTTGGGAATGGCTAAACATTGAGGTTTCACCATGTTAAGCCCTTCAAATAATAGGTACATTAAGTTAGATATTATATCTTCACATGATAAAACAATATCGAGTTAATATGATTTAAAAATTCATAATCCAATTATTTCGGGGGGTCATTATGATGAAACTTAGCTTTTAAGTTATTTCCAACATGCATGTCAAATACTAATCGATTTGAAAATTTGAAATTTCATGTCAAAATGGTTCATTTCCATAGGTGTTCCCTTTGGAAATTGACAAATTATGAGGTGAAAATTAGAACTTTTTAAATGGGCTAATATTTGACATGTATGTTGGGAATGGCTAAACATTGAGGTTTCACCATGTTAAGCCCTTCAAATAATAGGTACATGAAGTTAGATATTATTTCTTCACATGATAAAACAATATCGAGTTAATATGATTTAAAAATTCATAATCCAATTATTTCGGGGTCATTATGATGAAACTTAGCTTTTAAGTTATTTCCAACATGCATGTCAAATACTAATCGATTTGAAAATTTGAAATTTCATGTCAAAATGGTTCATTTCCATAGGTGTTCCCTTTGGAAATTGACAAATTATGAGGTGAAAATTAGAACTTTTTAAATGGGCTAATATTTGACATGTATGTTGGGAATGGCTAAACATTGAGGTTTCACCATGTTAAGCCCTTCAAATAATAGGTACATTAAGTTAGATATTATATCTTCACATGATAAAACAATATCGAGTTAATATGATTTAAAAATTCATAATCCAATTATTTCGGGGGTCATTATGATGAAACTTAGCTTTTAAGTTATTTCCAACATGCATGTCAAATACTAATCGATTTGAAAATTTGAAATTTCATGTCAAAATGGTTCATTTCCATAGGTGTTCCCTTTGGAAATTGACAAATTATGAGGTGAAAATTAGAACTTTTTAAATGGGCTAATATTTGACATGTATGTTGGGAATGGCTAAACATTGAGGTTTCACCATGTTAAGCCCTTCAAATAATAGGTACATGAAGTTAGATATTATTTCTTCACATGATAAAACAATATCGAGTTAATATGATTTAAAAATTCATAATCCAATTATTTCGGGGTCATTATGATGAAACTTAGCTTTTAAGTTATTTCCAACATGCATGTCAAATACTAATCGATTTGAAAATTTGAAATTTCATGTCAAAATGGTTCATTTCCATAGGTGTTCCCTTTGGAAATTGACAAATTATGAGGTGAAAATTAGAACTTTTTAAATGGGCTAATATTTGACATGTATGTTGGGAATGGCTAAACATTGAGGTTTCACCATGTTAAGCCCTTCAAATAATAGGTACATGAAGTTAGATACATTTCTTCACATGATAAAACAATATCGAGTTAATATGATTTAAAAATTCATAATCCAATTATTTTAGGGTCATTATGATGAAACTTAGCTTTTAAGTTATTTCCAACATGCATGTCAAATACTAATCGATTTGAAAATTTGAAATTTCATGTCAAAATGGTTCATTTCCATAGGTGTTCCCTTTGGAAATTGACAAATTATGAGGTGAAAATTAGAACTTTTTAAATGGGCTAATATTTGACATGTATGTTGGGAATGGCTAAACATTGAGGTTTCACCATGTTAAGCCCTTCAAATAATAGGTACATGAAGTTAGATATTATTTCTTCACATGATAAAACAATATCGAGTTAATATGATTTAAAAATTCATAATCCAATTATTTCAGGGGGTCATTATGATGAAACTTAGCTTTTAAGTTATTTCCAACATGCATGTCAAATACTAATCGATTTGAAAATTTGAAATTTCATGTCAAAATGGTTCATTTCCATAGGTGTTCCCTTTGGAAATTGACAAATTATGAGGTGAAAATTAGAACTTTTTAAATGGGCTAATATTTGACATGTATGTTGGGAATGGCTAAACATTGAGGTTTCACCATGTCAAGCCCTTCAAATAATAGGTACATTAAGTTAGATATTATTTCTTCACATGATAAAACAATATCGAGTTAATATGATTTAAAAATTCATAATCCAATTATTTCGGGGGTCATTATGATGAAACTTAGCTTTTAAGTTATTTCCAACATGCATGTCAAATACTAATCGATTTGAAAATTTGAAATTTCATGTCAAAATGGTTCATTTCCATAGGTGTTCCCTTTGGAAATTGACAAATTATGAGGTGAAAATTAGAACTTTTTAAATGGGCTAATATTTGACATGTATGTTGGGAATGGCTAAACATTGAGGTTTCACCATGTCAAGCCCTTCAAATAATAGGTACATTAAGTTAGATATTATTTCTTCACATGATAAAACAATATCGAGTTAATATGATTTAAAAATTCATAATCCAATTATTTTAGGGGGTCATTATGATGAAACTTAGCTTTTAAGTTATTTCCAACATGCATGTCAAATACTAATCGATTTGAAAATTTGAAATTTCATGTCAAAATGGTTCATTTCCATAGGTGTTCCCTTTGGAAATTGACAAATTATGAGGTGAAAATTAGAACTTTTTAAATGGGCTAATATTTGACATGTATGTTGGGAATGGCTAAACATTGAGGTTTCACCATGTTAAGCCCTTCAAATAATAGGTACATGAAGTTAGATATTATATCTTCACATGATAAAACAATATCGAGTTAATATGATTTAAAAATTCATAATCCAATTATTTTAGGGGTCATTATGATGAAACTTAGCTTTTAAGTTATTTCCAACATGCATGTCAAATACTAATCGATTTGAAAATTTGAAATTTCATGTCAAAATGGTTCATTTCCATAGGTGTTCCCTTTGGAAATTGACAAATTATGAGGTGAAAATTAGAACTTTTTAAATGGGCTAATATTTGACATGTATGTTGGGAATGGCTAAACATTGAGGTTTCACCATGTTAAGCCCTTCAAATAATAGGTACATGAAGTTAGATATTATTTCTTCACATGATAAAACAATATCGAGTTAATATGATTTAAAAATTCATAATCCAATTATTTCGGGTGTCATTATGATGAAACTTAGCTTTTAAGTTATTTCCAACATGCATGTCAAATACTAATCGATTTGAAAATTTGAAATTTCATGTCAAAATGGTTCATTTCCATAGGTGTTCCCTTTGGAAATTGACAAATTATGAGGTGAAAATTAGAACTTTTTAAATGGGCTAATATTTGACATGTATGTTGGGAATGGCTAAACATTGAGGTTTCACCATGTTAAGCCCTTCAAATAATAGGTACATGAAGTTAGATATTATTTCTTCACATGATAAAACAATATCGAGTTAATATGATTTAAAAATTCATAATCCAATTATTTTAGGGGGTCATTATGATGAAACTTAGCTTTTAAGTTATTTCCAACATGCATGTCAAATACTAATCGATTTGAAAATTTGAAATTTTCATGTCAAAATGGTTCATTTCCATAGGTGTTCCCTTTGGAAATTGACAAATTATGAGGTGAAAATTAGAACTTTTTAAATGGGCTAATATTTGACATGTATGTTGGGAATGGCTAAACATTGAGGTTTCACCATGTTAAGCCCTTCAAATAATAGGTACATGAAGTTAGATTACATTTCTTCACATGATAAAACAATATCGAGTTAATATGATTTAAAAATTCATAATCCAATTATTTTAGGGGTCATTATGATGAAACTTAGCTTTTAAGTTATTTCCAACATGCATGTCAAATACTAATCGATTTGAAAATTTGAAATTTCATGTCAAAATGGTTCATTTCCATAGGTGTTCCCTTTGGAAATTGACAAATTATGAGGTGAAAATTAGAACTTTTTAAATGGGCTAATATTTGACATGTATGTTGGGAATGGCTAAACATTGAGGTTTCACCATGTTAAGCCCTTCAAATAATAGGTACATGAAGTTAGATATTATATCTTCACATGATAAAACAATATCGAGTTAATATGATTTAAAAATTCATAATCCAATTATTTCGGGGTCATTATGATGAAACTTAGCTTTTAAGTTATTTCCAACATGCATGTCAAATACTAATCGATTTGAAAATTTGAAATTTCATGTCAAAATGGTTCATTTCCATAGGTGTTCCCTTTGGAAATTGACAAATTATGAGGTGAAAATTAGAACTTTTTAAATGGGCTAATATTTGACATGTATGTTGGGAATGGCTAAACATTGAGGTTTCACCATGTTAAGCCCTTCAAATAATAGGTACATGAAGTTAGATATTATTTCTTCACATGATAAAACAATATCGAGTTAATATGATTTAAAAATTCATAATCCAATTATTTTAGGGGTCATTATGATGAAACTTAGCTTTTAAGTTATTTCCAACATGCATGTCAAATACTAATCGATTTGAAAATTTGAAATTTCATGTCAAAATGGTTCATTTCCATAGGTGTTCCCTTTGGAAATTGACAAATTATGAGGTGAAAATTAGAACTTTTTAAATGGGCTAATATTTGACATGTATGTTGGGAATGGCTAAACATTGAGGTTTCACCATGTTAAGCCCTTCAAATAATAGGTACATTAAGTTAGATATTATTTCTTCACATGATAAAACAATATCGAGTTAATATGATTTAAAAATTCATAATCCAATTATTTCAGGGGTCATTATGATGAAACTTAGCTTTTAAGTTATTTCCAACATGCATGTCAAATACTAATCGATTTGAAAATTTGAAATTTCATGTCAAAATGGTTCATTTCCATAGGTGTTCCCTTTGGAAATTGACAAATTATGAGGTGAAAATTAGAACTTTTTAAATGGGCTAATATTTGACATGTATGTTGGGAATGGCTAAACATTGAGGTTTCACCATGTTAAGCCCTTCAAATAATAGGTACATTAAGTTAGATATTATATCTTCACATGATAAAACAATATCGAGTTAATATGATTTAAAAATTCATAATCCAATTATTTCAGGGGTCATTATGATGAAACTTAGCTTTTAAGTTATTTCCAACATGCATGTCAAATACTAATCGATTTGAAAATTTGAAATTTCATGTCAAAATGGTTCATTTCCATAGGTGTTCCCTTTGGAAATTGACAAATTATGAGGTGAAAATTAGAACTTTTTAAATGGGCTAATATTTGACATGTATGTTGGGAATGGCTAAACATTGAGGTTTCACCATGTCAAGCCCTTCAAATAATAGGTACATTAAGTTAGATATTATATCTTCACATGATAAAACAATATCGAGTTAATATGATTTAAAAATTCATAATCCAATTATTTTAGGGGGTCATTATGATGAAACTTAGCTTTTAAGTTATTTCCAACATGCATGTCAAATACTAATCGATTTGAAAATTTGAAATTTCATGTCAAAATGGTTCATTTCCATAGGTGTTCCCTTTGGAAATTGACAAATTATGAGGTGAAAATTAGAACTTTTTAAATGGGCTAATATTTGACATGTATGTTGGGAATGGCTAAACATTGAGGTTTCACCATGTCAAGCCCTTCAAATAATAGGTACATTAAGTTAGATATTATTTCTTCACATGATAAAACAATATCGAGTTAATATGATTTAAAAATTCATAATCCAATTATTTCGGGGTCATTATGATGAAACTTAGCTTTTAAGTTATTTCCAACATGCATGTCAAATACTAATCGATTTGAAAATTTGAAATTTCATGTCAAAATGGTTCATTTCCATAGGTGTTCCCTTTGGAAATTGACAAATTATGAGGTGAAAATTAGAACTTTTTAAATGGGCTAATATTTGACATGTATGTTGGGAATGGCTAAACATTGAGGTTTCACCATGTTAAGCCCTTCAAATAATAGGTACATGAAGTTAGATACATTTCTTCACATGATAAAACAATATCGAGTTAATATGATTTAAAAATTCATAATCCAATTATTTTAGGGTGTCATTATGATGAAACTTAGCTTTTAAGTTATTTCCAACATGCATGTCAAATACTAATCGATTTGAAAATTTGAAATTTTCATGTCAAAATGGTTCATTTCCATAGGTGTTCCCTTTGGAAATTGACAAATTATGAGGTGAAAATTAGAACTTTTTAAATGGGCTAATATTTGACATGTATGTTGGGAATGGCTAAACATTGAGGTTTCACCATGTTAAGCCCTTCAAATAATAGGTACATGAAGTTAGATATTATATCTTCACATGATAAAACAATATCGAGTTAATATGATTTAAAAATTCATAATCCAATTATTTCGGGGGTCATTATGATGAAACTTAGCTTTTAAGTTATTTCCAACATGCATGTCAAATACTAATCGATTTGAAAATTTGAAATTTCATGTCAAAATGGTTCATTTCCATAGGTGTTCCCTTTGGAAATTGACAAATTATGAGGTGAAAATTAGAACTTTTTAAATGGGCTAATATTTGACATGTATGTTGGGAATGGCTAAACATTGAGGTTTCACCATGTCAAGCCCTTCAAATAATAGGTACATTAAGTTAGATATTATTTCTTCACATGATAAAACAATATCGAGTTAATATGATTTAAAAATTCATAATCCAATTATTTCGGGGGTCATTATGATGAAACTTAGCTTTTAAGTTATTTCCAACATGCATGTCAAATACTAATCGATTTGAAAATTTGAAATTTCATGTCAAAATGGTTCATTTCCATAGGTGTTCCCTTTGGAAATTGACAAATTATGAGGTGAAAATTAGAACTTTTTAAATGGGCTAATATTTGACATGTATGTTGGGAATGGCTAAACATTGAGGTTTCACCATGTTAAGCCCTTCAAATAATAGGTACATTAAGTTAGATATTATTTCTTCACATGATAAAACAATATCGAGTTAATATGATTTAAAAATTCATAATCCAATTATTTTAGGGGGTCATTATGATGAAACTTAGCTTTTAAGTTATTTCCAACATGCATGTCAAATACTAATCGATTTGAAAATTTGAAATTTCATGTCAAAATGGTTCATTTCCATAGGTGTTCCCTTTGGAAATTGACAAATTATGAGGTGAAAATTAGAACTTTTTAAATGGGCTAATATTTGACATGTATGTTGGGAATGGCTAAACATTGAGGTTTCACCATGTTAAGCCCTTCAAATAATAGGTACATTAAGTTAGATATTATTTCTTCACATGATAAAACAATATCGAGTTAATATGATTTAAAAATTCATAATCCAATTATTTCAGGGGTCATTATGATGAAACTTAGCTTTTAAGTTATTTCCAACATGCATGTCAAATACTAATCGATTTGAAAATTTGAAATTTCATGTCAAAATGGTTCATTTCCATAGGTGTTCCCTTTGGAAATTGACAAATTATGAGGTGAAAATTAGAACTTTTTAAATGGGCTAATATTTGACATGTATGTTGGGAATGGCTAAACATTGAGGTTTCACCATGTTAAGCCCTTCAAATAATAGGTACATTAAGTTAGATATTATTTCTTCACATGATAAAACAATATCGAGTTAATATGATTTAAAAATTCATAATCCAATTATTTTAGGGGGTCATTATGATGAAACTTAGCTTTTAAGTTATTTCCAACATGCATGTCAAATACTAATCGATTTGAAAATTTGAAATTTCATGTCAAAATGGTTCATTTCCATAGGTGTTCCCTTTGGAAATTGACAAATTATGAGGTGAAAATTAGAACTTTTTAAATGGGCTAATATTTGACATGTATGTTGGGAATGGCTAAACATTGAGGTTTCACCATGTTAAGCCCTTCAAATAATAGGTACATGAAGTTAGATTACATTTCTTCACATGATAAAACAATATCGAGTTAATATGATTTAAAAATTCATAATCCAATTATTTTAGGGGTCATTATGATGAAACTTAGCTTTTAAGTTATTTCCAACATGCATGTCAAATACTAATCGATTTGAAAATTTGAAATTTCATGTCAAAATGGTTCATTTCCATAGGTGTTCCCTTTGGAAATTGACAAATTATGAGGTGAAAATTAGAACTTTTTAAATGGGCTAATATTTGACATGTATGTTGGGAATGGCTAAACATTGAGGTTTCACCATGTCAAGCCCTTCAAATAATAGGTACATGAAGTTAGATATTATTTCTTCACATGATAAAACAATATCGAGTTAATATGATTTAAAAATTCATAATCCAATTATTTCGGGGGTCATTATGATGAAACTTAGCTTTTAAGTTATTTCCAACATGCATGTCAAATACTAATCGATTTGAAAATTTGAAATTTCATGTCAAAATGGTTCATTTCCATAGGTGTTCCCTTTGGAAATTGACAAATTATGAGGTGAAAATTAGAACTTTTTAAATGGGCTAATATTTGACATGTATGTTGGGAATGGCTAAACATTGAGGTTTCACCATGTCAAGCCCTTCAAATAATAGGTACATTAAGTTAGATATTATATCTTCACATGATAAAACAATATCGAGTTAATATGATTTAAAAATTCATAATCCAATTATTTTAGGGGTCATTATGATGAAACTTAGCTTTTAAGTTATTTCCAACATGCATGTCAAATACTAATCGATTTGAAAATTTGAAATTTCATGTCAAAATGGTTCATTTCCATAGGTGTTCCGTTTGGAAATTGACAAATTATGAGGTGAAAATTAGAACTTTTTCAATGGGCTAATATTTGACATGTATGGTGGGAATGGCACCCCGTTGAGGTTTCATAGCATGCCAAGCCCTTCAAATAATAGGTACTTGATGTTAGATACTATATCTTCAAATGATAAAACAATATCGAGTTAATATAATTTAAAAATTCAATAGTCCAATTATTTGAAAGTCACTACGATGAAACTTAGCTTTTGGGTTATTTCCAACATGCATGTCAAATACTAATCGATTTCAAAATTTGAAATTTTCATGTCAAAATGGTTCATTTCATATGTGTTCCCTTTGGAAATTGACAAATTATGAGTTGAAAATTAGAACTTTTTTAAATGGGCTAATATTTGACATGTATGTTGGGAATGGCTAAACATTGAGGTTTCACCATGTTAAGCCCTTTAAATAATGGGTACATGAAGTTAGATAACATTTCTTCACATAGATAAAACAATATCGAGTTTATATGATTTAAAAATTCAATAATCCAATTATTTTAGGGGTCATTATGATGAAACTTAGCTTTTAAGTTATTTCCAACATGCATGTCAAATACTAATCGATTTGAAGATTTGAAATTTCATGTCAAAATGGTTCATTTCCATAGGTGTTCCCTTTGGAAATTGACAAATTATGAGGTGAAAATTAGAACTTTTTAAATGGGCTAATATTTGACATGTATGTTGGGAATGGCTAAACATTAAGGTTTCACCACTGTTAAGCCCTTCAAATAATAGGTACATGAAGTTAGATTACATTTCTTCACATGATAAAACAATATCGAGTTAATATGATTTAAAAATTCATAATCCAATTATTTTTAGGGTGTCATTATGATGGAAACTTAGCTTTTAAGTTATTTCCAACATGCATGTCAAATACTAATCGATTTGAAGATTAGAAATTTCATGTCAAAATGGTTCATTTCCATAGGTGTTCCCTTTGGAAATTGACAAATTATGAGGTGAAAATTAGAACTTTTTAAATGGGCTAATATTTGACATGTATGTTGGGAATGGCTAAACATTAAGGTTTCACCATGTTAAGCCCTTCAAATAATAGGTACATGAAGTTAGATTACATTTCTTCACATGATAAAACAATATCGAGTTAATATGATTTAAAAAATTCATAATCCAATTATTTTAGGGTGTCATTATGATGAAACTTAGCTTTTAAGTTATTTCCAACATGCATGTCAAGTACTAATCGATTTGAAGATTTGAAATTTCATGTCAAAATGGTTCATTTCCATAGGTGTTCCCTTTGGAAATTGACAAATTATGAGGTGAAAATTAGAACTTTTTAAATGGGCTAATATTTGACATGTATGTTGGGAATGGCTAAACATTAAGGTTTCACCATGTTAAGCCCTTCAAATAATAGGTAGATGAAGTTAGATTACATTTCTTCACATGATAAAACAATATCGAGTTAATATGATTTAAAAATTCATAATCCAATTATTTTAGGGTGTCATTATGATGAAACTTAGCTTTTAAGTTATTTCCAACATGCATGTCAAATACTAATCGATTTGAAGATTTGAAATTTCATGTCAAAATGGTTCATTTCCATAGGTGTTCCCTTTGGAAATTGACAAATTATGAGGTGAAAATTAGAACTTTTTAAATGGGCTAATATTTGACATGTATGTTGGGAATGGCTAAACATTAAGGTTTCACCATGTTAACCCTTCAAATAATAGGTACATGAAGTTAGATTACATTTCTTCCTGATAAAACAATATCGGATTTATATTATTTTAAAAATTTTTATTCTATTATTTTTGGGTTTGTCATTATGATGAAACTTAGCTTTTATGTTATTTCCAACATGCATGTCAAATACTAATCGATTTGAAGATTTGAAATTTCATGTCAAAATGGTTCATTTCCATAGGTGTTCCCTTTGGAAATTGACAAATTATGAGGTGAAAATTAGAACTTTTTAAATGGGCTAATATTTGACATGTATGTTGGGAATGGCTAAACATTAAGGTTTCACCATGTTAAGCCCATCAAATAATAGGTACATGAAGTTAGATTACATTTCTTCACATGATAAAACAATATCGAGTTAATATGATTTAAAAATTCATAATCCAATTATTTTAGGGTGTCATTATGATGAAACTTAGCTTTTAAGTTATTTCCAACATGCATGTCAAATACTAATCGATTTGAAGATTTGAAATTTCATGTCAAAATGGTTCATTTCCATAGGTGTTCCCTTTGGAAATTGACAAATTATGAGGTGAAAATTAGAACTTTTTAAATGGGCTAATATTTGACATGTATGTTGGGAATGGCTAAACATTAAGGTTTCACCATGTTAAGCCCTTCAAATAATAGGTACATGAAGTTAGATTACATTTCTTCACATGATAAAACAATATCGAGTTAATATGATTTAAAAATTCATAATCCAATTATTTCAAGGTGTCATTATGATGAAACTTAGCTTTTAAGTTATTTCCAACATGCATGTCAAATACTAATCGATTTGAAGAATTTGAAATTTTCATGTCAAAATGGTTCATTTCCATAGGTGTTCCCTTTGGAAATTGACAAATTATGAGGTGAAAATTAGAACTTTTTAAATGGGCTAATATTTGACATGTATGTTGGGAATGGCTAAACATTGAGGTTTCACCATGTTAAGCCCTTCAAATAATAGGTACATTAAGTTAGATATTTCTTCACATGATAAAACAATATCGAGTTAATATGATTTAAAAATTCAATAGTCCAATTATTTCATGGGGTCATTATGATGAAACTTAGCTTTTAAGTTATTTCCAACATGCATGTCAAATACTAATCGATTTGAAAATTTGAAATTTTCATGTCAAAATGGTTCATTTCCATAGGTGTTCCCTTTGGAAATTGACAAATTATGAGGTGAAAATTAGAACTTTTTAAATGGGCTAATATTTGACATGTATGTTGGGAATGGCTAAACATTGAGGTTTCACCATGTTAAGCCCTTCAAATAATAGGTACATGAAGTTAGATAACATTTCTTCAATAGATAAAACAATATCGAGTTTATATGATTTAAAAACTCAATAGTCCAATTATTTCAGGGGGGTCATTATGATGAAACTTAGCTTTTAAGTTATTTCCAACATGCATGTCAAATACTAATCGATTTGAAAATTTGAAATTTTCATGTCAAAATGGTTCATTTCCATAGGTGTTCCCTTTGGAAATTGACAAATTATGAGGTGAAAATTAGAACTTTTTAAATGGGCTAATATTTGACATGTATGTTGGGAAAGGCTAAACATTAAGGTTTCACCATGTTAAGCCCTTCAAATAATAGGTACATGAAGTTAGATTATATTTCTTCACATGATAAAACAATATCGAGTTAATATGATTTAAAAATTCATAATCCAATTATTTCACGGGGTCATTATGATGAAACTTAGCTTTTAAATTATTTCCAACATGCATGTCAAATACTAATCGATTTGAAAATTTGAAATTTCATGTCAAAATGGTTCATTTCCATAGGTGTTCCCTTTGGAAATTGACAAATTATGAGGTGAAAATTAGAACTTTTTAAATGGGCTAATATTTGACATGTATGTTGGGAATGGCTAAACATTAAGGTTTCACCATGTTAAGCCCTTCAAATAATAGGTACATGAAGTTAGATTACATTTCT
Source organism: Linum usitatissimum (assembly GCA_030674075.2). Taxonomy (NCBI): domain Eukaryota; kingdom Viridiplantae; phylum Streptophyta; class Magnoliopsida; order Malpighiales; family Linaceae; genus Linum; species Linum usitatissimum. Next base: position 87,371 of record JAUJYP020000197.1, read on the forward strand.
TCACATGATAAAACAATATCGAGTTAATATGATTTAAAAATTCATAATCCAATTATTTCAGGGGGTCATTATGATGAAACTTAGCTTTTAAGTTATTTCCAACATGCATGTCAAATACTAATCGATTTGAAAATTTGAAATTTTCATGTCAAAATGGTTCATTTCCATAGGTGTTCCCTTTGGAAATTGACAAATTATGAGGTGAAAATTAGAACGGTGTTCCCTTTGGAAATTGACAAATTATGAGGTGAAAATTAGAACTTTTTAAATGGGCTAATATTTGACATGTATGTTGGGAATGGCTAAACATTGAGGTTTCACCATGTTAAGCCCTTCAAATAATAGGTACATGAAGTTAGATATCATTTCTTCACATGATAAAACAATATCGAGTTAATATGATTTAAAAATTCATAGTCCAATTATTTCAGGGGGGTCATTATGATGAAACTTAGCTTTTAAGTTATTTTCAACATGCATGTCAAATACTAATCGATTTGAAAATTTGAAATTTTCATGTCAAAATGGTTCATTTCCATAGGTGTTCCCTTTGGAAATTGACAAATTATGAGGTGAAAATTAGAACTTTTTAAATGGGCTAATATTTGACATGTATGTTGGGAATGGCTAAACATTGAGGTTTCACCATGTTAAGCCCTTCAAATAATAGGTACATGAAGTTAGATATTATTTCTTCACATGATAAAACAATATCGAGTTAATATGATTTAAAAATTCATAATCCAATTATTTCGAGGGGGTCATTATGATGAAACTTAGCTTTTAAGTTATTTCCAACATGCATGTCAAATACTAATCGATTTGAAAATTTGAAATTTTCATGTCAAAATGGTTCATTTCCATAGGTGTTCCCTTTGGAAATTGACAAATTATGAGGTGAAAATTAGAACTTTTTAAATGGGCTAATATTTGACATGTATGTTGGGAATGGCTAAACATTGAGGTTTCACCATGTTAAGCCCTTCAAATAATAGGTACATGAAGTTAGATAACATTTCTTCAATAGATAACACAATATCGAGTTTATATGATTTAAAAATTCAATAGTCCAATTATTTTGAGGGGGTCATTATGATGAAACTTAGCTTTTAAGTTATTTCCAACATGCATGTCAAATACTAATCGATTTGAAAATTTGAAATTTTCATGTCAAAATGGTTCATTTCCATAGGTGTTCCCTTTGGAAATTGACAAATTATGAGGTGAAAATTAGAACTTTTTAAATGGGCTAATATTTGACATGTATGTTGGGAATGGCTAAACATTGAGGTTTCACCATGTTAAGCCCTTCAAATAATAGGTACATGAAGTTAGATTACATTTCTTCACATGATAAAACAATATCGAGTTAATATGATTTAAAAATTCATAATCCAATTATTTCAAGGTGTCATTATGATGAAACTTAGCTTTTAAGTTATTTCCAACATGCATAATAAAATCTTAATCGATTTGAAAATTTTGAAATTTTCAAATCAAAATGGTTCATTTCCATAGGTGTTCCCTTTGGAAATTGACAAATTATGAGGTGAAAATTAGAACTTTTAAAATGGGCTAATATTTGACATGTATGTTGGGAATGGCTAAACATTAAAGGACTCGCCATGTTAAGCCCTTCAAATAATAGGTACATGAAGTTAGATTACATTTCTTCACATGATAAAACAATATCGAGTTAATATGATTTAAAAATTCATAATCCAATTATTTCGCGAGAGTCGTTATGGCCATGAAACTTAGCTTTGTAAATTATTTTCCGATATGCATATCAAATCCTAATCGATTTGAAAATTTGGAGATTTCATGTCAACATGGTTCATTTTCATAGGTATTCACTTTGGAAATTGACAAATTATGAGGTGAAAATTAGAACTTTTTAAATGGGCTAATATTTGTCATGTATGTTGGGAATGGCTAAACATTGAGGTTGCACCGTAGTAAGCCCTTCAAATAATAGGTACTTGATGTTAGATATTATATCTTCACATGATAAAACAATATCGAGTTAATATGATTTCAAAATTCATAGTCCAATTGTTTAGAGGAGATGAGGTATATGATGAAACTTAGCTTTTAAGTTATTTTCCAACATGCATGTCAAATACTAATCGATTTGAAATTTGAAATTTTCATCATGTCAAAATGGTTCATTTCCATAGGTGTTCCCTTTGGAAATTGACAAATTATGAGGTGAAAATTAGAA